>JAWWNH010000341.1:0-125715 GCA_034641385.1 Darevskia mixta | reverse complement strand
CAGCCTCTGGAGCACAGGGTGGCGAGGCTACTTGGTGCCATTGCACCGCCCTTGTGGCATCACTTATTTTCAAATCCGAAAGTTGACAGCTAAGCCCCCCCCCCACTTTATAGTCACCGGGATGAAAAACTGAGGTTGCACAGAAATCATAAATTTAAAGCACGCACCCAGAAAGAATGCTGGAAACCGTAGTTTGCTTCTCACAGAGCACCATGCCAAACTGCAGTTCCCATGATTTATTTTTGTACTGTATGTGGATGTTTGTGCTTGAAATGTGCTATAAATGTACAGGGTACGCACACACACAGGCTTAGGATTCATACTCAGTTATACTGATCAAAGATTGGTTTATCGAAAGGCAAAGGGGCAGCATTCTGGAAGCAAATGAAAAATTTCTTATTATGGCCAAGGGAGAGGGAGGGAGGGCAGGTGTGTGGGAAAGGGCTGCCCTCTGGGAATCAGCATTCCAGTGTTGCATCGGCAACACAACACGACAGGGAGACAGGATGAATGTGTGGGATGGCGACCTCGAAGCTTACGCAAGGGTCCCTTTTATTGACAATCTCACACCTTGGGTAATGGTTAACAACATAGGTACATCTCAAGGAACCAAATAAGGAAACATCTGCCCCAGCTGAGGCACATAGCACCATGTAAGGAGTTGTTTTCCAAAATCTGACTCCCCCAAACTCCCCCCATGCCTCTGCCATTGTGTACGTGACTATCCTGCATGATCCAAGCACATGCTCTCCTCATGCACCCTCCCCGTGCTCATCTTGTGACTTCCAGTAACTTCCCACCACCCTCCATTGTTCTTTCGTGTTCCTGACTTGTGTCTGCCATCCTGACGTTCAGCGCAGTGTGGTATGCCAGCGCAACACTTTTAGCCTGGGCAGGATTGCCGTGGTATGCCAACACAGCATTTTACTTAGACAGGATTGGCGTGGTATGCCAGCACGCCAACCCAGCATAATTCCTACATTCCAGTATCTGGGTCAGCAGATCTCCAGCTGGTAGAAAGTCCATCCATGAACAAGCCAAGAGGCACTGCTAAACTATGGAGAAAGTCACGGTTAGCATGTGCTCCATCAAGCCATCAATGAAGTGGTCATCTCCAGCTACAGCTTAAGAAGGTTCTTGAGCTCAGCTAGTTCCTCAGAAACCGGCGCTCTAATTGGTCCACAGCCCTAATTATGGGATCAGCATTTTCAGAAGAGCCTCAGACCAAATGTCAAGGTCTAGTAGTGTCCCATGGCCCAGGCAGGGAGATGAGCTAGCTGAGTCTGAAGCTGCTGCGTTGCCAGCAGTGGGCTTGGACCAGACTCTTGGCTTTGTGCCTGAGACTGCTGAGTTTGGGACAGCAGCCAGAGCTCTCTTGCATGCCTTCACCCAAGCACTTCTACACCACAGAGAAGAGAAGCGGCTCCTACCTATCGGCCAGTGGAGCTGGCACTTCAAGAATCTTCTTCAAGGAAGGATCTGAGGCTTAGAGTGGTGGAGCTCATAAGTTCTCAGTCTATTTCCCTTCTTTGCTAGAGTTAGTTGCTCACTAGGAGCTGACCTTGGTGCTGCAGCCACTGGCCTCTTGACTTGCTATTACTGTTTGTGAGTTATCAGCTACAAATACTGTGTTTCCCCTAAAATAAGACACCGTCTTATATTCTCCCCCCCCCTCAAAAAAACACAGTATGGCACCACAGTATGGTGCTGGTTTTGACCTTTAAAGCCCTATGCGGCCTAGGACCCTCGTACTTAAGGGACCGCCTCTCCTGGTATGCCCCGTGTAGGACCTTAAGGTCCTCAAATAATAACATTTTGGAGGTCCCAAGCCATAAGGATGCTAGGCTGGCCGCAACTAGGGCCAAGGCCTTCTCAGTACTGGCCCCGACTTGGTGGAACGGTCTGTCAGAAGAGACTAGGGCCCTGCGGCATCTGGCATCTTTCCGCAGGGCCTGCAAGACAGAGCTGTTCTGCCTGGCCTTTGGGTTGGTTTTAGTTTAACCCTGTTTCATTCCTTTACGGTTTGATTGGTGGGCTACTTAAAGGTGAGGCTGCATTTTAATTTTTAAATCGTATTTTAACTTGCATTTTAATTGATTGTTTTGTATGTTCTGTTGTGATTTTATGGGTGTTAGCCGCTCTGAGCCCGGTCTTGGCTGGGAAGGGCGGGGTATAAATAAAATATTATTATTATTATTATTATTATTATTATTATTATTATTATTATTATTTTCAGGGATGTCTTATTTTTATTAGGCCTCCGTCTGTCCACCTACCGGTACCTCTCCTCTGTGGTGGGGCAGTCTCTTTCCTCCTCCCGGCGTGCTGGCGCAGCGAGATCAGGGTTCCCCCCCCCCAAAAAAAACAACAACTGTTATTTGGTTTATTTGCTCTGGCGGTCCTTGGGGCAAAGCTAAGAAACGGGGGGAGGGAGGGAAGGAAGGAGAGAAGCTTTGGAGCGTTTATTTATCTCCTCGCGCACGACGGTGTTTCTTGCTCCCTCAGTCGTTGTCGGGGAGGGGGGGCCGCGGCAGCCTCTTGCTCGCTGGCTCCTATGGCTTATTTTCAGGGTACGGCTTATATTTCGCAAATGCATAGAAATCCTGCTAAGGCTTCTTTTATGGCTACGTCTTATTTTAGGGAAACACGGTAACTCAGGACACAAGGTGGTATAGTGCTGGGTTCAAATCCTCACACAGAGGTGGGGGGAAATTAAAATTAAACCCAGACATTAAACTTGCATCTCAGTTGATGCTGAGATTTAAATCTCAGTTCATGTTAGACACATTTTCATCTTTGGGTTTTTAATTCTTCCTGAAGTCTTCGCGTTAGGAACTTTGAAACATGCCCCCTGCACACATGGTACTATTTTCTTCTTTTTTTAAAAAAAAATACATGATTTGCTTGCTGGAGGATGAGTGAGTGCTTAGGGAAAGGCCACATCTTTTGATTTTGTACTAGTTTTAAGAAATAATAATAATAATAATAATAATAATAATAATAATAATAATAATAATTGGAAACAGCTACATACAAAAGCACATAAAACATACACACATGCTTCCAAATAAATAAATAACACCTTTTATAACCTGTTTCCCTATATGCTATTGTTAATCAGATAACCACAATAACTAATTTTACTACATTATGAATTGTATAGCATTATAGGCTGCAAATGACGGGTTGCATGCAACTAAGCATTAATTGGAGTAGACCCATTGAAACTAATGGACCTAAATTAGCCATGCCCCTTAATTGGGTCTCCTCGCTGATAAAGCAGTACTGGAGCGTTGTAATTGCTATTGGTCTCTGCGTTGCGCCTGCATGGGTGCGAGGGGAAATAAAGTGAGAGTTAATCCTGGCATGAAAGATTTGTGTTTCAGAACAGTTTCCAACCAAACGGTAGATTTGAACTTAAAGTCGCTTGCAAACCTTTTTTTTGCTCCCGTGTCGCTGGAAAGTAATTGAAATGCTTTACAATAAAAGGGAGGGGAGGGAATGGCAAAAATGCAGCGGCTGTCTGAAGTGGCTAAAATGAAGATGGACAATCTTGTAGAAGACCATCACTCAGCCCCTCCTTTTCCACTCTCCTCTTTTTTCCCAAGGATGCCCAGTAACAAGCTAATGTACGCCTTTGATTGACCACACTAAACATCTGGGCATTCAGGGACATGATGGAAAGTACAGATTAAGCTGTCTAAGGGAGCGCCTGCCTGCACTAGGGCTCATTCATGGAGACTAGAGCCATGGCTATCTGGCAGCTAAATTTATCTAGCTATTTTGCCGCACCGAACAGAACTTTTTAAGGCCTGAAATTCCCCAGCAGGTATCTGTCTCGCTGCATTTTTAATTAACGGTCAGGCTTGCGGCGAGGCTCTCTTGACTAGAATATGGGAAAGAAAGGTTGCGGCCTACTTTTTCAATGGGAACTAAAAATGTACAGGCATTTTAGGTTAATATCGACGGCAGCTTATATCGTGTCGCTCTGAGAAATACCTCTCTGGAAGAAACAGCCTTAAACAACAAAGCCCATTTCTGGTTCTGTGACACAGGGTGCTTGGGAATCCTTTCAATCAATTATAGTCTTGGGCATTTGAACTTCTCCATCTATATCATACACACACACACACACACGCACACACATCTATATCTATATATATCACATTCACTGACTGTATTCACAAAGACCGAATGTGCGACTTCCATTCAGGCTCAGTGTGTGAAAATCTATTTCTGTTCCTATAACAGCAAGTTCATATGATCAAGGATTCAGAGACTATTATCTGAGGGATGACACAGCCACCTCAGTATTCGTGGACAAGCGATTCCGGCTTCAGACACAAACCGCTGATGATCGACTCAAGATAATCGCAGGTCACTCCATCTCCCGAGGGAAATTTGCATGGCACCCACCTCTGTGAATCTGAGAAAACGACTCTGCTCTTGTTTGCTTTGTGAGGAAATGGATTCAGACGCACTGCTGGGGCTTGACTGTTTAAAGTGGAATAAAAACCACATAGGTAGGTTCGTGAAGAGAAGGTACCTGGGGTCAAATGAAACTGTTAAATGGTATTATCTGCCCTTGCTTGCATATTATATTCCCTTGTCCATCTGTGAGATCAGTCCTGAGGGAATATGGCCCTTGATGTGTGTTGTTGTTGTTTTTTTAAAAAAAGGTTCACTGCCCCAACTTAGATCCAAAGATCTACTGTGTTTCTCCTAAAATAAGACACAGTCTTATATATTTTTTTCCTCAAAAAAACACAGTATGGCATATCTTCGGGGGATGTCTTATTTTAACTGCTCCATGTCGGTACGCTGCATAGCCACGTCTATCTAGGCTGTCTTAAGGGAGAGGCGCGGTATGGATTATTTTCAGGGTATGGCTTATATTTCACAAATGCTTAGAAATCCTGCTATGGCTTATTTTATGGCTACGGCTTATTTTAGGAGAAACACGGTATTTGTTAGTGCCATTATTGTTTTTTTTGAATTGCAATGCCTTCTGCCCGATTCCATAGGGGCAAGTTCCTTTGAAACTGATTGGAGTCTCAAAAGCAGTTTGTATCATTTGCTGTTCAAAGGGGTGTTCTTTTTAATTCATTAATTAGCAAACTCTTTTGAGCGTGCCGATTCTGTTGGGCAAGCCTAGAGTCCTAGCCTTTGAGTCCTGGCCACTGACTGGTAGACCTTGAATCTGTGTGGCTAGTGAGAAGACATAGCCCAGGTTAACAGTATGGAAGGCCATGCCAATGCTTCTAACTTGTTTCCATTTCTTGCCAGCATGAACCAGAATCCACATACAGTGGTACCTCTGGTTAAGAACTTAATTCGTTCTGGAGGTTCGTTCTTAACCTGAAACTGTTAACTCAGTCTGTTGTGGATGAAATCACATGGTGTCTTCACTGTGCAAATGTGTCTCCAATCCAATCAGTCTTCAATCCAAAAAGCAAAGTAATAGAAAGGACTACCAGTACAATCTAGTGGGGATGAGGAAGAAGTTTGATTCAGGTCCCATTTGAAACAAAATCTATAAAATTTGCACCGTCCAAAACATTATGTGAACCGAAACACAACTTTCCTTCAGCATTCACACGTATCCACATTTTGCTATGCCAACCAGCGTTCCCAAAAATGCAAACATTAGGTTGAAGTATGCATAAAAATGAATATAAATAACACCCAAATTAGGAGAAACTGCTTGCAAAAATGTGCACGTTACTGCATATCGAAATGCTGATTTTTTTTTTTTTAATTACAAATTGCTGCAAAATGTGGCGGCATCTTAGGATTATAAAAACAAGAATCTGAGAGAATCAGATAGATCTCTCTATCCCTAGACCACTGCTGGGCTTTGCTACTCTGCAACTGAGTACTTCAACCTTTGCATTTTAAATAAAGGATACTGCACAAGGTGTAAAACTGGGGCATCTTGCATTATAAGAGTTAAAAACATGGGAGCAAAGACAGCCCAGGCAGAATGGCCTGGCAATGGGCAATGGCAACAGCCCCTTCAAACTCATTTTATTCCTCATGTGTACCTGGTCTGCACCTTGATTTTTCATGCCTCTTTGTTTAATGATCCCGGCTTTCGCCTTTATTTTGCATCCGTGCTACATTGAGTACACAAGCTTAATTGTGATACAAGGAAACACAGAGATAAAGAATGGGCAGTTTGTCTTTGTCAGTTCCAGACAGTTAATTAAACAGGCTGCTGCGCACACTTTTCTCGGCAAACAGAACCTTTCGGAAAGGGATTTGCCTCTTCTGCGTCACATCAGCGCAGTCCCTCCTTTTTTCTGGGGCTTGGATCCAGTGTGCGAAACTGGGGGAAACAGGTGCTTCGAAAGAGAGCGTTCGTTGCTGTGTCCTTTCGTGGCTACCTAGATCCAAGACTCTTGGCCTCTTCAGACCAGTGGTTTGTGGTGCCCATTGGGATGGGAAGGGCAGAAGCCAGGGAGATGCAGGTGAAAGATTGCTTTGTTTCCAATCAGTGCATGCGCTGTAGCTTCTTGCTGAAATCCTGCACCTTTTCATACCAGATATATTTTAGGTTTGGTGCTGGCGGTGGGTTTTGTTTCTGTCTGGTTTTCATTGCACCATAGTGCTGCAGGAGAGTCCCTCAAGATGGCAGTGATGCGATAACACTGTAAAATATTATTATTATTATTATTATTTATTAAATTTGTATACTGCCCGATACCCGAAGGTCTCAGGGCACTTACAAAATAAACCACAGTATAAAAACACAAAATACATAATAATAATAATAATAATAATAATAATAATAATAATATCAATAATTCCCCCCAGCACTTTTTAAAGGGGCATTGAATGTCAATCAGCCCAAGGTCTGGTTAAAGAGGAACGTTTTTGCCTGGCACCTAAAGGTGTATAATGAAGAAGCATTGCAGAACAACCACTAAGATTGAATGATGTGTGGACAGTTCAGTATAAATCCACCACAAATGTACCATTATTGAGCCAATGATGTGTGTGGCAGAAAGCACTAGTGTGGAGAGGCCCTCAGCACCGTCTGCAGGGCTTTCCCTGGTGGGGCTGTGGTCTAAACCACTGAGCCTCTTGGACTTGCCGATCGGAAGGTCGGCGGTTCGAATCCCCGCGACGGGGTGAGCTCCCGTTGCTTTGTCCCAGCTCCTGCCAACCTAGCAGTTCGAAAGCACACCAGTGCAAGTAGATAAATAGGTACAGCTGCAGCGGGAAAGTAAACGGCGTTTCCGTGCGCTCTGGTTTCCGTCATGGTGTTTGATTGTGCCAGAAGCGGTTTCCCTAGGGTTGCGAGGAGACCAGAAGCACATCCTATTCACCAAGAGACGGTTATAGAGGTGGTACTTGGGTGGAGGGCTGCCAAGGAGGCAGCAGACCAGGCTCCAAGAAGTTTAGAGTAGTCATTGTGGCGGCAGCAGTGGTTGATGCATTCTTTGGAGGCTGCCTGAGGCAGGCACCTCACCTTGACTCATGGGTGGGCTGGTTCTGCTAGCGTGGTGTAGTGGTTAAGAGCGGTAGACTCGTAATCTGGTGAACCGGGTTCGCGTCTCCGCTCCTCCACATGCAGCTGCTGGGTGATCTTGGGCTAGTCCCACTTCTCTGAAGTCTCTCAGCCCCACTCACCTCACAGAGGGTTTGTTGTGGGGGAGGAAGGGAAAGTAGGTTAGCCGCTTGGAGACTCCTTAGGGTAGTGATAAAGCGGGATATCAAATCCAAACTCTTCAAAGAATAATAGAATTGCAGGGTTGCAAGGCATCGCAAAAGTCACCTAGTCCCACACCCTGCAGTACAGGGTCGTATTAAACTTTGTATCTGAATATAGCAGACTCCTAGACATCTTAACTGCAAAGTGAGTCCCGTTGAATTCATGGTTGAGCTCCCCTGCGGCATAAATCACCCCGGGCACCATGTCAAATAAAAGAGACAAAGGACGAAATTAGTGAATTTGCAAATTAAAACTTGACAAATTTCTTTGGATAGAAAACAAATTAAAAGCTGACAAATTTATTTGGGCAGGGAACATTCATCAAAGTGTTTGGCCTAACTAAAATATCCCTAGAATCCATTTCGCTGGAAGGTGACCAATGTAGAACCAATGGGGGGGGGATGCAAAAGTCCAGAAAAGAACAATTCTGTCAGCCTCTGCTCCAAGTCAGTTGTTTTAAAAAGAAGCATGAATAAAGTTTCGGTTGTTGAATACTGAGATATGTTTTTACGGAAATGCTAATACAGTATTGGCCCTTGTGAGATGTGTTATCTTATTTGCGGCTTGTACGGTGCCGCTGTTTTATTTGATTCTCGTTTGTTTGTTTGAATTGTATGACGGGCGCAAATGCCAAAATAAATGATCTATCTATCTTTTCAAGTTGAAAAGGTGTGCAGACGCTCCTGCTTCCTCCCCAACCCAAGCCCTTTCCAGGTTTGCTGACAGTCTGCACTGAAGGATCCTCATTCATCCTCCGTCTTCTCCAATGCGCGAGCAACTGGAAGACGAGAAGGGGAAATGCTCTTCCCTTTTGTCGTTTGGGAAATCAAAGGCTAGCGCCAAGCCTTTTCACAGCAACTTCACATTTGAATAAGTGCACATTTGCTGCTACCGAGGAAATTAAATGGCAGCCTGCGTGTTGTTCCCAATAGATCCCCGTTACATTATGCAGCAGGCAATTGACATTGCTGCATGCCAGGCTGGTATGAATGCCAGGTCTTCTTCTTCTCCTCCTTTGGTGATCACTCGCAGCCGACTAAGATTGTCTCCCATAAACACGGTTTTAACAATGAGGCTGTAAGTGACTGTGGAGGCCAATTCTGGATCCACACGTCCTTCCACAGTGGGGACATTGGTTTCCGGGAGGGAGTTGATCATGGTGTGGATTTGCCAAGCGTGCATTCCTCTTAACACGTTTCTCCCTTGCGTCCTGAGTTCGAGTGTCTTCAAAGCCCATACAAAATAAAAAAAAATCCTTCTAGTAGCACCTTAGAGACCAACTAAGTTTGTTATTTGGTATGAGCTTTCGTGTGCATGCACACTTCTTCAGATACCAAAGCCCACGACACCTTTGGTAAAGGCTGTTCTCCAACTGGAGCGCTCACAGGCCAGTGTTTCCCAGTTGCCAGTGTTTATACTACATTTTTTTTTTAGATTTGCCTTGAGAGAGTCTTTGAACCTCTTTTGCTGGCCACCAGCATTACGCTTTCCATTTTTAAATAAAAAAATTCCTTCCAGTAGCACCTTAGAGACCAACTAAGTTTGTTCTTGGTATGAGCTTTCGTGTGCATGCACACTTCTTCAGATACACTGAAACAGAAGTCACCAGACCCTTATATATAGTGAGAGGGTGGGAGGGGTATTACTCAGAAGGGTGGTGGGAATGGGTGATAGGCTGATAGCTGTGGTAAACATGTTGACGACTGTTAATGACTGCAATTAGTCTTACAGGAAAAGGCAAGGGGTGAGAAGGTTAAATTCCATTTTTAAAAATTCCATTTTTAAGTTCGGCTAGGTAATCGACCCACGAGCTGCCCGTGACTCACTGCTAGAGACTTCCCTGGCTATGGAAATCCCTGTGTTACAACAGACATATCCTGGGGGGCAGGGGAACGACTTGGGTCCCTCCTTTGTTCCATACCAATTCTGCTAGTGTCGCTCTCCATAAAGCGCCGCCGGAATCAAAGCAGTCGTGTGCACATGCTACGGATTAGTTCTTCACCTTAACTGGCCCTACCCATTGTGCGCACTCACAAAGAGGAGTGCGAAACCTGGCTGCTTCCTGTGTTGCTAGCATCTTTGCAGGCTGAAAAGGCTCCGTTAAGACTCTCTTGAACTTCAAAGCACTCATGTAACGGAGCGGTCACACATCCAAGGCTTCAAAGGAGAATCGGCTTGGATTCCATAATCAACACGCCACCGGCCATTGCCTTCAAAGCAGAGCTGAGTACACTTGAAGAGGCTTTGCGTTTGATGGACAACTTTTTCTGTTAAGTATCTTTATCCCTCTCCTTCCCTACGGGCAGCGCAGGAAAGATACTTTGTCATGCCTTTTGAGAATCTTCTGTTCTGGCTCATTTCTGCTTCAGGCTGCGAAGATCTTAGCACTATTAGGTGGTTGCTTTTATATTATCCATGCTCATCACAAAATATACAAAAGCTTTCTGGCAACGTGGCATCCCGTTTCTTTATTTATCGTCCGCGGCTGCTGACGAAATGCACTTGCAAACATTAGGATTTTGAATTCTAGGCGAGATTTTGAATTCCGTCGTCATCAGGCCGCAATGTTCAGGACACCACCACAGCCCTCTGCTGTTTTCTGCAAAATCGTGCTTACTCTTGCATTGCTGGAAAGCAAGGATGCTAGTATACATGATGTCCCTACACTAGCATAATCTCACATCTAGCAAATAACAAACAGACAGTCACGGAAAATATAAGCAAACACAAAACAAAAAGCCGTGACAATAGACAGTGAAAAATGTATAAATATACTATAACAACAGTGAAAATAACTACAAAATGTAAAATACAAATCCAATGGCCTGACACATATACTCAATAGTGCATGAACACTACTAATAAATACCAGTCTGTAGTGCAATGAATCACATAGGAGTCATTAAATGTTCCAGGTAGGTGTAAAGTTGGTATTCAGTAATATTCTGTTTCAAGCAAAATTCTTTCCTGACGGGTTGCCAGCTGAAAATCCTCCCGTTTCACTGGTGAACATCCAGTTTCCTCAAAGGAACAAGCTCTGTCTTCAGTACTAAAATACAATCAATCAATTACTAAATGTAACAAACTGGGGGGTTTTTTGCACAAAGCAATTCCTTATACTCCTATGTGATCCATTGCACTACAGACTGGTATTTATTAATAGTGTGACATAGACTATTGAGTCTATGCATTTGCACTTTACATTTTGTAGTTATTTTCACTGTTGTTATAGTATATTTATACATTTTTCACTGTCTATTGTCACGGCTATTGTTTGCTAATCTCACATCTAGGCAGCGACCAGAGTCAACATCTGATATGTATAGGCAGCTGCCAAGGCTGCAACACTGGTTATTGGAATAGATCCCTGGTACTACATAGGTAAAGGTAAAGGTACCCCTGACCATTAGGTCCATTCGTGTCCGACTCTGGGGTTGCGACGCTCATCTCGCCTTATGGGCCGAGAGCCGGCGTACAGCTTCCGGGTCATGTGGCCAGCATGACTAAGCCGCTTCTGGCAAACCAGGGCAGTGCACGGAAACGCCGTTTACCTTCCCGCCGGAGCGGTACCTATTTATCTACTTGCACTTTGACATGCTTTCGAACTGCTAGGTTGGCAGGAGCTGGGACCGAGCAACGGGAGCTCACCCCATCGCAGGGATTCGAACCGCCGACCTTCTGATCAGCAAGCTGTAGGCTCTGTGGTTTAACCCACAGCGCCACCTGGGTCCTGGTACCACATAGCCCTTTTAAATTCACCACAATAACCCAGAGCACCCAACATAATGCTAATTCAGGGCCATGGTGGTCCATTTAAAACTGTGGCTGCTTGGTGCTGATCAGAGGAGCAGTGCCACTGATCGGCAATTCGTGCATACGCAGACGCGCAAAATGATGTCACACGCATGCGCAGAAGCGCCTAATCGCGCGGCGAGCATGCTCAGATTCGGCGCTTCAGGTTACGAGCTTTTCATGTTGCGAACGGGCCTCCGGAACGGATCCCGTTTGCAACCAGAGGTACCACTGTACTCATTTTTACATCCTTAAGATATCAATGACTTCCCTTCTTCTCTTTCCATGGTTCATTTTACATATCATAAACCCCTGCATATTTTACAAAAACTATGTCATTCAGTATTCCATTATTACATCCATCAGAACTTATTTACGTTGTTGAATTTATCTTAATGCTGCCAGCGTACAAGAAGGCTGGTTGGAGGTGGCAGTTAAAAGATGCTATTACCTGAAACAAAGAGTAATACATAACAGTCACTTGGGTTGGTATGACAGTGATTCAGAGAAAGAGAAAAGTGTTACATCTTATCTGAAATTTCACACACATGCTGTGAGTTCTCGAAAAGGGAGCTTGATGAAATCTTTTAAAAAGGAACTTGCAGCAGAGGGAGCCATAGGACAAAACCAGCCTCTGTAGATTCCATAACACATTTATCTCTATTAATTTCTGCGTGAGCTCTTGAACTGCCTAGCCAAAAGCGATGCTAAATATCAGCGACTGGGTGAATATTGGGATTTACTGGGAAATCTTACCGTGTGCTTTTGGGCTAATGAGTATAAATGCCATTTCTTTCTTTCTTTAATACTGATCAGTCTTGTGATTTACCAAGGCAATATCCAGAATTCTGAAGGGAAACATTCAGTTTTCTAATTAGCCGTCTAATATTACACATCATAAAAGCAGTTGTAAATTTGGGGGGGACCCCCCCAGACCCTAAAAAAATATACATTTTAGGGTTTTGATTATTTGGGGTGTGAAGGGAGAAATGCAAGCTGCAGAGGAATTCCTGTGCTAGCCTAGGCAAAATGAACTGGCCAAGCTAAGACCATTAAGAAACATTGAGTGTGGGATGTGAAACACGGGAGCAGTCAAGTACAACATTCCTAGAGTGGACACAGAATGGGATGTTTGTACCAGCCAGTCGAACTTCCTGTTTCTCCTGTGCTGGGACAAACTTCCTCTGCACGTAACTGGAGGTGGGTGTGGCCTCACCTGTGCAGGTAAAACAAAAGCACTGGGGCCAGACACCATCTCCCTCTTTTGATCCCGTTCTCAAGCAAGCAACAACTGCTTACCCAAAGATGGTCTCTTGGCTTCCAGCCAAGAGAGGAGAAGATGCTATCTCCCTTATGGTATAGTCTCCTAAATGTATGTAACTTTACTAAGCCTGCCTTCTGGGATCCGATTGTGAACAGATGATACTTGTAAGTAAACTCTTTATACTTTTATAGAAGACTGTGTTGTGTCTTACTTTGAGAGGGAATAAAGGGGGAAATACCAGGACATTTACTATAGAGGTTCTAGCGAACCTGAGCAAGCTATCCTCTGTGTGTGTTTAAAAGGGGAATGTAAACTCTGCTGACATTGTTGAACTTGTTTGCACAAGTTGGAACAGGATATAATAAATAATATATCCTCTCCTGCATTCCTGAACATTCCCACATTGAGGACTATTGGCAATGCAAGAAAACTGTCCTGCCCCAGCCCCCCCGGGTGTGAAATTATTATTATTATTATTATTATTATTAGTCCACGCAGCCTTTTATTCCAATGAAAACAGGGACTTTGTGCGAGCCTCTCGCTGGAGGCTGGCTCTTTTCAAAAACAACGTGACGGTGATATAATATGGCAGAGCAATTCATTTTCATCTGCTCTTTCTCTCCACTTTTACCTCTCTGGCTAGTGATATATATTTATGCTGGCACAGCAACGGGGACCCTTGATCTGTACCGGTTTTCTGGACACAGCTGTGGATCCCTCAGGGTGCGGCTGCATCCGACGGAATAAGCTCTTTTCTGCGCGAGGTGCACCGCACAACAAATGTGCTCATCTTTAAGGTGGCACGGGGCTCGGTTGTTAAGGCAGGGCCTAGAGAATGCCCGGGTCATCAAATACAAAACAGAACCTTGCCCTGCATTTTCCTTGCCCGTTTTTCCTGGAGCACGGGCATTCCTTAGGTCAAGATGCGAATAATAATAATAATAATAATAATAATAATAATAATTTATTATTTGTACCCTGCCCATCTGGCTGGGTCCCCCCAGTCACTCTGGGCGGCCTCCAACAAATATTAAAATACATTAAAATATCACAGGTTAAAAACTTCCCTAAACAGGGCTGCCTTCAGGTATTTTCTGAATGTCAGATACAGTGGAACCTCGACTAACAAATTTAATGGGTTCCGAATGGGCATTCGTTACGCGAAAAATACGTTAGTCGAAACGCGATTTCCCATAGGAATGCATTAAAAACGGATTAATGCGCTCCTATGGGAAGAGAAATCGGGGGTCACTTACCTTTTCGAGGTGGATGGCCAGGCTCCCGCAGCTCTCCTCTTGCAGGCGGCTCCGAAATGGTGCGGGGGGCCTCTCCGACGCTGCAAAAAGCTGTGCGGGGCGCCCCCGAGGCGGCAATAAGCCGCGCTGGGCCATTTCGGCGCGAAAATAAAAAGCCTTGCCGGGCTCTCCCGGCAAGGAAAAAATGGTGCGGGGGGCATCGGGGACGCGGCAGAAAGCCGCGCGGAGCGCCCCCGAGGCCGCAAAAACCCGCGATGGGCCAAAACGGCCCGAAGAAAAAAAAAACCGAAAAAAGCGCCGCCATCTTTGGAAGGAGGAGAAGCAGCAGCCTCCAGCTGCTCCGGGCTCCGCTCCAACCAAAATGGCTGCTGGAGCGAAGTCCCGCCTTCTCTCCCCTTCCATGTGACCTGTACCAACAACAAAAAACAAAACAAAAAAAAACAAAACACCTCGGCTTCCCATTCGCTAGGCGAAGAAATTCGTTATCCCGCGGCCGCCACGATCCTTCGTTAGGCGAAAACTACGTTGGGCGAGTTATTCGCTAGTCGAGGTACCACTGTAGTTGTTTATCTCTTTGACCTCTGATGGGAGGGCATTCCACAGGGCGGGCGCCACTACTGAGAAGGCCCTCTGCCTGGTTCCCTGTAGCTTTGCTTCTCACAGTGAGGGAACTGCCAGAAGGCCCTCGGCATTGGACCTCAGTGTCCGGGCAGAACGGTGGGGGTGGAGACGCTCCTTCAGGTATACAGGACCGAGGCCATTCAGGTATACAGGACCGATGCGAAGGGGTGAGGCTGGGCGTACAGATCGATATGTAGACTTCACAGTTGTAGACTTCACATATGTAGACTTCACAGTTCCAACTTGTGGCGGTGAAACTAATTCTGTGCAGTTGCAAGGCGACCGTGTTGTGTGTCGACAACTCTGTGCCTATAATTGATGAATCCATCCCTTCTGACCCAGACACAGTGCAGCAGAAAGGAAATGCAACTTGATGTAATATCTAAAAAACTGGCAAAATACGTAAGGCTGTAACACAATGCCGGCTCACATTTCAGGACGCGGCTTGCAAATAGTATGCTTTCTGTCATTCACAGGACTATGGGATTTTTTATCTACGCTCCATATATATTTAAAGGCGAGGGCCTCAACTCACACAGTGTAAATTTGAGGGTTTCCCCACACATATATACATACATACAGGCAGTAGAAATTGTATCTTGCTACGTCTAATGAATCAAAAACGTATGTTCCTCTAAAATTGCTAAGTGCTGACTTGCTAACCTCAAAGTACTGCAGGTTTTTGTACACCCTGTAGAAATTATAATTTACTTTGCTGGCTGAGGCTTTCAACGCCTTCAAATCATTCCACACTGCAGACTCCAAAATTATGGATGTTTATGCATTTTTCTTCTGATTTGAATCCTTTCAGTTCCTAGGCAATACTTAAAACCTTTACTTTCGTTACTGAGTAGACATAAACAAAGAAAACTAGCAAACGGGCTGAGAGTCGTATACTTCACATGGTATTTAAATAAAGATTGTTTATTTACAGTTTATTTCCAGTCTGGAAAGAGGAGCCACATGCTGTCTGCCAAAGCTACATTCAACCATATACATGTCTGTCTGTCTGTCTGTCTGTCTGTCTGTCTAGCTATCATCTATCTATCTATCTATCTATCTATCTATCTATCATCTATCTGAAGTAGAAGAGTTTGGATTTGATATCCCGCTTTATCACTACCCGAAGGAGTCTCAAAGCGGCTAACATTCTCCTTTCCCTTCCTCCCCCACAACAAACACTCTGTGAGGTGAGTGGGGCTGAGAGACTTCAGAGAAGTGTGACTAGCCCAAGGTCACCCAGCAGCTGCATGTGGAGGAGCGGAGACGCGAACCCGGTTCACCAGATTACGAGTCTACCACTCTTAACCACTACACCACACTGGCTCTGGTCACAGTGCACCATTCCAGTGGACAAGAGTTTTGGACACATTTAGTGGGAATGTAAATATAAAGAGATACTTTGGGACAATATCTAAATCAATAAAATAAATGAAGGAATCCACACTTCCAAATTAAAATTAGATCCTCTGGGGTTTGTTTTTCCCCTCTCTTTTGGACTGGGCAAAATAATAATCCCAAAGATATTGAGAAATGATTTGGTGGCAACTCATATATTAGTTGCTAAATGCTGGGGAAATGAATTTCCCATCCATGAAGGAATGGGTCTTATCTGTTTGACACAGGGTGCATATACATAATATCATGTATGATAAAAGGTTATGGGAAGGTGCACTAAATGCTCAAAGAACTGCATAAGTTCATAAAATACTGAATAACAAATCGCAACATAATAATGTCCGAGCAATATGAGAAATAATAATTTTCTATGAATCAATATATCAGATGAACTCTAGAAACTCTTAGTTATAAAACCTAATTTTCTATATCACTCTGTTTTTTTTGCGTTAACTTATGGAAATACATAAATTATTTGTGATACAATCTCCTTTTCTTTCCTACTTCTTTTGGTCAAGTATGTCTCCACTGTCATTTGGCTTTCGTGTTCATTTTTGGAATGGTAATAAGTATTTGCTTTATAATGTTTGGTTCCCCCCCCCCCCTTTTCTTAAGGTTTAGAATATAACAACAGCAACATCACTGGGCTGGGAGTGAATTCTGGGGAAAGCCTGTCCATTACCTTAATAGAGAAACTTAAACACCAAACAGAAAAGCACGCACAATGTCTGCCACATAGCTGTTTATTTTGAGAAGAGCTTCTTTCCATCACTCAAGAACAAAACGTTGCTTTTCAATCCTGAAACCAGCAAGATTGATATAAAGAAAACACAAAACCCTGCAAGCTAACATGGAGTCGTCGTCCCCCATCAACAATGGTCATGTTGCAACATTCTAGTTTTTTAACTCCATCTTAAACAGTCAGATGCAACCCACTCTTTGCTTATTTGCTAGGCAGCGACCCCCAACATATCCAGTGGGGCTTATTCCCAAGGAAACATGCATAGGATCACCAGCTACAGGTACAGAGCTCTCTTCCCAACATGGAATGCACCCCATTAAGCAAGGACTGTGCTTTTGTTAACATATGAAGCTACTCAGATATACAGCAGTTTGAAGCAACACGCTTGATTCTCAAGATGTTGAATTTTTAGCCTGACTTGCAGGGACTGAGCTGGGTTTTCTAATTCTCGGCAGTCACTTTCGCAACGCTGCATTTATTCGACACCAGCAGCGAGGATCCTCTAGCCCAGGGGTCAGCAAACATTTTCAGCAGGGGACCGGTCCACTGTTCCTCAGACCTTGTGCGGGGCCGGACTATATTTTTTTTGGGGGGGGAATGAATGAATTCCTATGCCCCACAAATAGCTCAGAGATGCATTTTAAATAAAAGCACACATTCTACTCATGTAAAAAAACCATAGAGGCCCCACAACTAACCCAGAGATGCATTTTAACTAAAAGGACACATTCTACTCATGTGAAAACATGCTGATTCCCGGACTGTCCGCGGGCCAGATTGAGAAGGCGATTGGGCCGCATCCGGCCCGCGGGCCTTAGGTTGCCTACCCTTGCTCTAGCCTATGGACCATTTCAGGCCTGACCCCATTTGACCTGCAAGACCGCTTTGGCCAAGCCACGTTCGTCCAACTAACCCTCCCTCTTATGTCATAAATGGCATCAGGTGTGGTGCAGGAGTGCGTCATCTGATACCACCAATGACACTTGGCGGGGGCTCCAAACCTGGCCCACGGGAGGTGGCAACCCTACATTACCTGGCCCACGGGAGGTGGCAACCCGACATTACCTGTTCTTTGGAATAGTGATGATTTCTCACAATGGTTTGCCCTTGAACTCCCAGTCGTGCAATCGGTCAATGCAATCGGTTGTTAACCAGAAGACTGGTGGGATGAGCCCACCCAGGAATAGCTGTGGGCAGGATCCCTGCATGGCAGGGGCTGGGACTGGATGAGCCTTGGGTCCCTTCCGACTTTACAGTTCTAAGGCTGGCATGTTGCGTTCAGCTGGGAAGGTTCACAAGCTGTGCAGACCCACCTTAGCACCAGAGCCTGCAAACACGTCCCCCTTCCCCACGGGACACTGAAGACCTCCTGCTAACCTACCAGCGATCTGAAATCGCTGATATATATAAAGTATCTGTAGGCTGCCAATCATTAACTAGGATTCCAAAGCGCTTTGACAGTAATAATATACAGAACCAGTCCAAAAACCAAACAATTAAAAATAAACCCAGCAAATTTGGTTCAGTATAGGTCTAAGCAGTTAAAAAAAAATCAAGCCACATCAAAGAATGATCTTCACTTGATTCTTCTGATTGTGCAAACTGGCTTCAACCAAGGAGTCTGGATAGCTCAGTTGGTTAGAGCGTGGTGCTGGCAACGCCAAGGTTGCAGGTTCGATCCCCGTATGGGGCAGTTGCATATTCCTGTACTGCAGGCAACAGTAGATGATCCTTTCCAACTCTAGAATTTGATGATTCTAAGGAGTCGTTGGCCATGATCCTAAGTTGTTCCTCCGATCATGTAAGGGGAGGGAGCGGGACATTTCTCCCAACTCTCCCTTCCACCTGCAGTCCACTGCACGAAATCCTCTACCAATCCCAAGGGTGACCCAGCCTCCAGGGGCTGCAGAGAAAGGAAAACCATGTCCCATGTGCATGAACTCTGTTGCGTTCATGGAAAGAAAATGAAGACCCAAGCTATTTTGTTTTCATTTAAAGCACATTTTACAAACGGACAATCTGCTGGTGTCTTGTGTTAGTTACTTCCACTTGGTCTCTTTTCTGCATTTCCCAGGCCCTGTGGAACAGCTGTCTGGCCATACAACCCTTTCAGACAATTTCCCTCCAAGAGATGTACAGAAGGGAATCACAGTATGTTTTTGTATGCAAAGGTGTTCTACGCAACACCCTATTGCTTTGAAGCCAGGCGTGTGTGTTTGAATTGCATTGATAAGTTGCAGGGTTTCGGTTATAATTTGGATTTATAATCTGGTCGTTTCGAACACACGCACGGCGTTTGGTTTTGTGATGGCCTGGGATTCAGACTCAGATGCTGAACCTGAGGGATCCCAGCCTGCACAGGATTCCCCACCTCCAGAACCAGCAGAGCCGGGGCTAGGGCTTGAGTCTGAAGGGTCCTCACCTGTGCTGGATCCTCAGGTGCAGGCATCGGCTGAGTCTGCTCTGGCTCCTGATGGGGTGGCGGACCCATTGCCTGCAGGTGCTCCACTCCCAGCCCTGTCAGGGGAAGCTGAGGTTGCCTCTGGGTCCGGTAACCCTCCAGCCTCTCCTGAGCTGCAGAGGCTCAGGGCAGAGAGGCGAAGGGAACTGAGTTCCCGCAGGAGGAGTGCTCGCCTCCAAGCCAGGAGAGGCGAGTCACCTGAGGATCAGAGCCGCCCTCTGCCTCGGGGCAGATAAAAGCCGGCCAGCCCCAGCCCCAAGTTGCAGGAGCAACATCGTTGTTGACGAGTTCCTGCTTGATCCCTGTCCTGCTTTCCTGCCTGAGCTCCTGACCCGCCTTGGTTCCCTGCTTGCCCACCCGTTCCTGACTTCGCCTGACTCCCTGCCCTGTACCCTGCTCCAGTTATTTCGGACTGCCTTTACGTGTACCTCTGACCTTGGACCGGACTTAGACCTCGCTTTTTGGATACCCCACGGGACCAGCACAGGTTTCGAGCAGCTCCTAAGATGGACATTATTTGCACAAGGGCACCAGGGGTGCAAAACGACATCCCGCCCAAGTCCCTGCTAAAACAGGAACAGTCCTAGCTCCCCCCTGGCAGCCCAGCGGGACTTTATGGAGTGGCAGGGGCACTGCCATATCTGCAGCCCTGGGGCGGCTGGGTTGGAGGCAGGCAGATTGCTATGCCAGCAGGAAGACCTGCTGGTGATGTTGATGGGGGTCCTGCTGTGGGCAGAAGGGGGCGCTCACTAAACTGGCAGCAGCTGGTGAGAGTCGATGGTGGCTGCCTAAGCCAACCCGCTCCATCGCCTGGCAGCCATAAGCAACAAGGAACTCCATGCTAGTGAGTTAGCTTGCTG
The DNA here is from genome assembly GCA_034641385.1 of Darevskia mixta. Classification (NCBI taxonomy): domain Eukaryota; kingdom Metazoa; phylum Chordata; class Lepidosauria; order Squamata; family Lacertidae; genus Darevskia; species Darevskia mixta. The sequence continues at coordinate 105,604 of JAWWNH010000341.1, read as the reverse complement.
CAGGAGGAACAGTTCCTGCTCTTCCTCCACTGGTCCACTTGATTTCTGTACAAGGGGAGAGAAATTGCTTCATACATAGCTAGCTTGAAAATGCAGCGGTCTGGCAGAGGGGAGGATGCATCGCTCCGTCTGTCTTCCACTTCCTAGAAGGATCCCTTTCCCCTTTAAGACTAGCCTGCTAAGTGGCTGGCATGCTGTATTTTCGTGCTGGCTATGAAATAAACGACTATGCCTTTCTGGCCAGCATGGAGGTGCAGGATACCAGCCTCTTAAGGTAAAGGTCCGATTCTGGGGTTACGGCGCTCATCTCGCATTATTGGCCAAGGGAGCCGGCGTACAGCTTCCAGGTCATGTGGCCAGCATGACTAAGCCGCTTCTGGCGAACCAGAGCAGCGAACGGAAACGCCGTTTACCTTCCCGCTGCAGTGGTACCTATTGATCTACTTGCACTTTGATGGGCTTTCAAACTGCTAGGTGGGCAGGAGCAGGGACCGAGCAACGGGAGCTCACCCCGTCGCGGGGATTCGAACCGCCGACCTTCTGATCGGCAAGCCCTAGGCTCTGTGGTTTAACCCACAGCGCCACCTGAGTCCCGTTCATACATAGCTAGCTTGAAAATGCAGTGGTCTGGCAGAGGGGAGGATGCATCGCTCCGTCTGTCTTCCACTTCCTAGAAGGATCCCTTTCCCCTTTAACACTAGCCTGCTAAGTAGCTGGGATGCTGTATTTTCATGCTGGCTCCGAAATAAACGACTATGCCTTTCTGGCCAGCATGGAGGTGCATGATACCAGCCTCTTAGCAGTCTGATATTTTTGGAGTGGTGGTGGTGGTGCCAGGGGGCAGTAAGCTAACAAGGCTGAATTACTGCCGCAGGCCTCCGTGCCTATTTGTTATTGGAGCATAGTCACAGGAGGAAGGGCGGAAATAAAGCCTGGAAATGCAAGCCATTTGCTCCCTCCAGGCCCATGCAAGAGGGAGTCCGGCCAGATACACTTGCCCCAGGCCTCGGAGATCTAAGCTGGCCAAGGGCCCAGCTAGGGACCAGCTGCTTTTTTGTTTGAGTTGAGTAACTTTATTCTAGCAGGACTCCCGCCCTGAGGCCTCCGACAAGCTCTGTATCAAATACTCAAGCCTATTGTACGCATAGCGGCTTAAAATGCAGTGAGGTCATTTGTCCCTGCTGTCACATTTGCATTTGCTGTGCAGACCAGAGAGGGGCGCCCATTTCCTGGTTTGAGTCCCCACCCCTGCAGCCCCCTCAAACTCCTAGCCAAGTAAGCTGCCGGCATGTGCGCAACGGGTGTCAGAAGTGGACGCGCCTCAGCTTCACCTTGGCTTGTGTTTTCAAATCAGGGGGAAGCTGGTTTGAGGCCCCTGGTGCCAACTCTGTGGGGCCAAGGTTTCTTCACCCCCAAAAAATATCTGTGGGTAGGGCCCCCCCCAAGTTGAGGGGGCGAAGGAGGTCGATTACGGAGCCGAGAGTGGCACGTCTTCAGTGGCCGGCTCCTCCTGTCCACAACAGAGAAGCCGCCATTCACTGAAGCTGCACCCTGTTGGGCTCCACACTCGGCCTCCTCCCGCTGATGTGATGTCACACGCACGCATGATGTCACAAGCACACTGGGGCCCCTCAATCTTGGGCGCAAGTTGGCGCCTCCGCCTGAGGTGATGTGTACACAGCCTCACTTTCTTCACTGAACAGTAGCCTGACGTGCATTGAGTCTAAAATCTTCGAAGGCCTTCGCAGAGAAGGCGTATTACCATAATTGATTCTTCACCACAAAAACGTTCAGGGGTTTTTCCCGGCTTTGAAACGTTTATTGACGCGCCTGAGACGCTTGTTTGTCCAGGCGGTTGCCTTCCGTTGCTTGATTTTCGTTTTGTTTTATGGAGAACGGGCTTGGGTTGAACTTGCTCAGCAGAGCTGCCTCTGAATTGCTTTGAGTTGGGATTTCTTCTCTATTCCTCTTGCAAACAGTTTCATGAGTTGGCAGTGGACCCTGCAAAAGGGAAGGAAAGTGCAGAATAAATACTGATGTATTAACTGAGAACTAGACCAGTCATCAGGAGGAGTAAAGGTAAAGGGAACCCTGACCATTTAGGTCCAGTCGTGTTCGACTCTGGGGTTGCGGCGCTCATCTCGCTTTATTGGCCGAGGGAGCCGGCGTACAGCTTCCAGGTCATGTGGCCAGCATGACTAAGCCGCTTCTGGCAAACCAGAGCAGCACATGGAAACACCGTTTACCCTCCCGCCGGAGTGGTCCTAATGGTCAGGGGTCCCTTTACCTATCTGCTGTGGAGACCATTTTTTGAAGCCCCCATCAATTAAGGAGCGAGTGAAACTGTTGCATCTTTAAAAGCTCACATGACTTCAATTGTTGAACAATCCAGCGTCTCTCCATCGCAGTTCCAGGTGCTGCTGGGAGGAACGCAACAGCAAGCAGGATGGTCTCTGCAGAAATGGCCAAAGCGATTCTTCTGCATTTTCTTGGCATCGCAGTCGCCGTCCTCTAAATGTTTCGATGTGAACTGAAACTTCTTGATCCGATAAACCTCCACAAAGCTGAAGTCAAACTGCAGAGAAGTGAGAAGAGGCAATCTGTTGCATTTATTGACTTAAAAACTCAGCAAACCGCTTCTGTTAGTTCTTGCTACTGCATACTCAAAGCAAGCTGGAGCTCAGTATAAAGAAAGATGCGGGTCACAGATTTTAATGGCTTCGGCACATCTAAATCTGCATTGGATTGTGACAATTCTGCTCACCCCCATCATGCAACCCGGACGCTGAGGTCCAGCGCCAAGGGCCTTCTGGCGGTTCCCTTACTGCGAGAAGCCAAGTTACAGGGAACCAGGCAGAGGGCCTTCTCGGTATTGGCGCCCGCCCTGTGGAATGGCCTCCCATCAGATGTCAAAGAAATAAACAACTATATGCAAATCAAATATTATTTATTGCATTAGCCATATGGCCATAGCACATAATGCGAAACCAGGCGGAAACCTGTCGCGAATGTACATAAAATACAACAGATACATTTGTACATTTTGTACAAATACATTTTAAAACTTTAAGTATAAAATCAAACAACTATATTACTTTTAGAAGACATCTGAAGGCAGCCCTGTTTAGGGAAGTTTTTAATGACTGATGTTTTAATGTATTTTTAATCTTTTGTTGGAAGCCGCCCAGAGTGGCTGGGGAAACCCAGCCAGATGGGTGGGGTAGAAATGTATGTATATGTATATATGTATATATCTTTATTGTCATTGTACAAGTACAACGAAATTGGATAAATTATTATTATTATTATTATTATTATTATTATTATTATTATTATTATTAATATCCATCAGTGTTCACCTGGACCACGTTGAACCAGCTAGATGTCACTAATGACGGGTGGCTAGTCATTTACAAACAAACTTGGATCTGGGTCCTCCTCAAAAATCCTTTAAGGCAGGTCAAAATTATTCCCATTTTACAGGTGGAAAACTGAGTGTGAAATACTGAGACTTGCCCACGCTATCCAGGAAAGAGAGTGGCCCTCTGCAAAGTTAATGGAATGCACATTGCAAAATGTATAGCTGTTTCCTCAAGACCTTTGGATCGGTCATTTCCTAGAATGGCATTTGAGTGGCTCCTATTACATGCTCAGGAAGAGGCACTGTAACCTTTTATTCCTTGATATTCAATAGATGCATCTTAACCTACTCTTAACTATAATGTACGAAATGAATCAAATTTATTGATAACGAAATATTCATATACCGTATTTTCCGGCATACAAGGCGACTGGGGGTATAAGACGACCCCCAGTTTTTCGAGTTAAAATATAGAGGTTGGGATATACTCTATATTTTAACTCAAAAAATGTCGAGAGGCGCCGGAATCGCGTCTGCGGCTCCGCAGAAGCGATTTCTGGCGCTGCGGACATTTTGGACATGCGCAGAAGCGATTTCTGGTGCCGCGCTGCCCATACCCAAAATGTCCGCAGCGCCAGAAATCTCTTCTGCGGAGCCACGGACGCGATTCCAGCGCTGCTCGGCAAGTCCCCGCGCCGCGCTGCTGTATCCGGCGTACAAGACAACCCCCGATTTTGGAGCAGATTTTTCGGGGTTCAAAAGTCGTCTTGTACGCCGGAAAATACGGTACCACCATTTATTTTAAAAGAATATCAGGATTGTACATAAAACCATACAATCAGAAAGAAAACCATATGGAAAAGTTAACATCGGAAATCGGCAAACTGTGGTGGAAAGGTGTATTCTTAATTGTCTGCAGAAGACTGATGGAATAGAAACATTTTCAGCATGATGAGATGCTAAGCAAGTTGAGCTAACATTTTTCAAAGCTTGGTCCTGATTCTGCTATCAATATGACCTACCTACTCTAACCCAGCTTTGGACTTGGCGGTGGGGTGGGAACATATCGCCTCCTTTCCTGCAGTCCTGGAGCTGCCTTGAGAAAGTTAAAAAGGGATGTTGCTGCCATCCACTTTGTGGCGAAAGATGCGCCGCTGGTGGGGACGTGGTGCCCCCACTTCCACACTGCCCATCCCCGAAATGCAGGGTGCTGCTTTCCCCCGCTAGGAACAAATGGCAGCTGCTCACTTATGGAGAACCAACCCATGAGAACTGTGTATTCAGGGGCACCACTGAGTCAGGTGCTAAACTTGATCCCTAGCCCTGGTGATAATAATAATAATAATAATAATAATAATAATAATAATAATAATAATTTATTATTTGTACCCTGCCCATCTGGCCGGGTCCCCCCAGCCACTCTGGGCGGCTTCCAACAGATATTAAAATACATTAAAATATCACAGGTTAAAAACTTCCCTAAACAGGGCTGTTTTCTAAATGTCAGATAGTTGTTTATCTCTTTGACCTCTGATGGGAGGGCGTTCCACAGGGCGGGCGCCACTACCGAGAAGGCCCTCTGCCTGGTTCCCTGTAGCTTTGCTTCTCGCAGTGAGGGAACTGCCAGAAGGTCCTTGGTGCTGGATCTCAGTGCCCGGGCTGAACGGTGGGGGTGGAGACGCTCCTTCAGGTATACAGGACCGAGGCCGTTTAGGGCTTTAAAGGTCAGCACCAACACTTTGAATTGTGCTCGGAAACGTACTGAGAGCCAATGTAGTTCTCTCAGGACCGGTGTTATGTGGTCCCGGCGGCCACTCCCAGTCACCAGTCTAGCTGCCACATGCTGGATTAATTGCAGTTTCCGGGTCACCTTCAAAGGTAGCCCCACGTAGAGCGCATTGCAGTAGTCCAAGCGGGAGATAACTGCCACTGAGGATCAAGTCTATGTCTATCTGTGGAGACAGCATGCAGGAACTTTGCAGGGCTTATTTTATTCTTCCATATAATATTTTATATTGTTCCATAGTTTATAAATGCTGTAAGGTAAAAGGTAAAGGTAAAGGACCCCTGGACGGTTAAGTCCAGTTAAAGGCGACTGTGGGATTGCGGCGTTCATCTCGCTTTCGGGCTGAGGGAGCCAGCGTTCGTCCGTAGAGAGTTTTCTGGGTCATGTGGCCAGCATGGCTAAACCACTTCTGGCGCAACGGGACACTGTGACAGAAACCAGAGCGCACGGAAACGCCGTTTACCTTCCTGCCACAGCGGTACCTATTTATCTACTTGCACTGGTGTGCTTTCGAACTGCTAGGTTGGCAGGAGCTGGGGCAGAGCAATGGGAGCTCACAACCCTCATGCGGATTCGAACTGCCGACCTTCCGATCGGCAAGCCCAAGAGGCTCAGTGGTTCAGACCACAGTGCCACCCACGTCCCTATAAATGCTGTATTGGTTCGTGAATCATATAATACGACTTTTGCTGCAACTGGGATGCTCAGCTTATATTTTTTAGTTGCTGCTTTGTTAACAGTGTTTTATATATTGTAATTGTTTTTCTGGTGAATTGTTGATTGCTCTATATGATTTATACTGCGTTTGTGATGTTCGGGAAGGTAAACAGCATTTCCATGTGCTCTGGTTTCCATCGCGGTGTCCCGTTGCACCAGAAGCGGTTTAGTCACGCTGCCCACATGACCCGGAAAACTGTCTGTGGACAAACGCCGGATCCCTCGGCCCGAAAGCGAGATGAGCGCCGCAACCCCATAGCCGCCTTTGACTGGACTTAACCGTCCAGGAATCCTTTACCTTTGCCTGTGATTTTCTGTTATTGGTATCTGTTGTCTGTATATCGCTTTGGGATTCACTTGAACGAAAAGCAGCGTAGAAATATAATAAATCGAATAAAAATCAAATCAATAGACCCATCCCTTCAATTGTACAGTTCTGGGGAGGGGGGAATGCTCTGTTTCTTGGAGACTAATGGAACACTGGGAGCTGAGATCATTATTTATAGAGCGCCATAAATGGCTGTGGCACTTTGCAGATTTACACTAAGTAAAACAAGAACAGGCTCCTGCCCCAAGGAGTATATATCATACATAAAGTACAGAGCATGGAAAAGAAACAAATAACTGCCTTGTTTGTGAGTAGCTGTCCTCCTTCGATGTTATTAACCAGTTTTGAATTTGGCCTTTTAAAATGAGGAAACATAATAATAATATTTTTTTTGGGGGGGGGTGGATTCTGAAACTCATTTGTCGGCTGTAGAAAAAGAAAAACCAAGGTAGTTCAATATACATCAGTGCAAGGAGAGAAGAACTGTCAGGGCTGGGAGGCTGCAGCAAACATGTACTGTCCAGACATGGATTTGAGCCAAGATAGGCAAGCCAAACAGGTGGGCAAACTTTCCCCCTTGCCGCAGGCCAATTAGCGGCGCAGAAATCCAATTCAGGAGAGCAGCTGGCAATTCCACTTTTGCCGGAAAGGGTTTTAACGCCACAGGCATCAAAATCCTTGGTGTTTCTCCTCCACACCATACCATAGCTGTCAACCCTCCCTTTTTTGGCGGGAAACTCCCTTATTCCAATTCCGTTTCCCGCTGCTATCCCGGATTGTTGATATCCCTTAAATTTCCCAGATTTCCAAGGAAGCAGCTCCTCTCCCTCCCTGCCAGCCAGGGAGGCTCCTCAGCTGCGTTGTTCGGCTGCCAATAAGGAGTCTGAGACCGACTGGGGGCGGAGCTTGCATGCCTTGTGCAGCCAGACCCTCACGCCCAACCAGACAGACAGCCTGCCTGCCGTCTACGCGCTCGCTCTTTGGCTCACCCATTCGCGCGCAGCCTCTGGAGCGCAGGGTGGCGAGGCTACTTGGTGCCATTGCTCCGCCCTCGCGGCATCCCTTATTTTCAAATCCGAAAGTTTGAGAAAAAATCCCTTATTTTCAAATCCGAAAGTTGACAGCTATGCACCACACCCCCAAAAAACCAACAACCCATAGCTGCTCTCGGAGCTCCTTTCAAATTATGCCCAATCTACGTTTGTGTTTACGCAACGAGAGCACGGATCGGCATTGGACGTCGCCCCCCGTTTCAAGCCTTTCAATCCGCCACGGCAGATACACACCTGGTCATCCCGGTTGGTGTGCCTGATGAGGAACCTTAGGAAATTGAATCGGGAGCATTTGCGAACCAGAATGAGGTCTGCAGAGCCGTCTGCCAAGTGAGCAGCTGGCGAAAGGCCTTTGGGGCTCCGTGCACAGGCACAACTTATATTTGTGGTGTTGATGGCCAGAAACTTTCCTCTGATGACTTTCCATTCTCCTTCTTCATCCCCTTAAAAAATGCAAACAGGTATATTTAGCATAGAGGCAGTGGGATGGGAGGAACAGACATGATGATTTGGCCACGATTTGGATTTCTTTTTTCTTTTTAATTTAAATTTTTATTCAGATTTTGTTCAATAATACGTATATCCATTTAATCAAACAACAAAATATAAACACAAGTAAGGTATTTAACTTATTGATTTCTCATTGTTATCATTTGTATCTTCTATTAATAATGTTTTCTTATAAGATAAACCATTTTAACACCGCAATATCAGTTTTCTTTACTTGATTTATACCTCCTTTAAAGGGGAAAAAAAGGAGAGGGGGGAAAATTTTAATTCCCCCCACCATACATATAAAAAGAAAAGGAAAAGGAAAAAGGAAAAAAAAAATCTGACTTCATGGGCGTACCCAGGGGGGGCAGAGGGGGCAGCTGCCCCCCCCCAGAAGGCAGCCCTAGAAGCAAAAATGATCAGCGTCCATTCAAAGCAAACCTGAACGGCCATGGCTTGCCCCCCCGTAGTTCAAAGCAAACCTGAACGACCATGGCTTGCCCCCCCCCCTAGTTTTGATCCTGGGTACGCCCCTGTCTGACTTCCTGTTTATTCTTTATCCTTATACATATAAAACATGAATGTACATAAATCAATCATCATTCTTTAAAGTACTTGTCTATTACACTCTAACAATACTTTGCATCCTTAGCTTTATTTCCCAAAACTTTATCTTTAATTAATCACTCACTCGAAAGCTGGCATAGTTAATGAGTTGTTACTATATTTTTGAACGTATTTCTTATATCCATCCCATTTTTCATTAAATTGTTGCTTTGATTTGTTTCTAAGACTATTTGTCAATTGGGCCATCTCTGCATATTCCTGCACTTTAGCTTGCCAATCTATGATTTTTGGAGCCTCCTGTTCTTTCCAACCTTTAGCCTCAAGGATTCTGGCCGCAGCCGTTGCACATAGAAACACTTCTCTTGATTTTATCGGAATATGCTTATCAAGTATACTTAATAGCAATACCTCTGGTCTTTTTTTGAAGGTTATTCCCAGCATTTTTTAAAATTTGGATTTCTAAAGGGGTCTTATGGAATCGCCGATTCTCTTAGGCGTGCAGTAATGAACCACGTTTTATGACCTTTTCTTTCGTCAGCAAGCTATCCAAGTTAAAAACACTGCACATTTTCAAATACTGGTTGTCCACAAGGCCAACCAGCTGTGCATATTTGTCCTGGGGAATAGGGCTGCAAACTAACTGGCAGGTGGGGTCAGACAGGAGACAGTGTGTTTAGTTGTATCTTCAACAGGGTTTTGATGTGCAGGAATCAGAATGCTTTTTATAGCACTTTTATAGCTGTTGGCACCTGATTCGCTCTTGCTATCTACAGACCGAATTGCTCTAGAAGAAAAGTTACGGGGCCAGAGGCAAAAGGAGGCAGAGCAATAAGTGTTTTTGCATTGTAAAAAAAAATATATGGGCAGCTCTACTTGAAAACAGAAAGTACTGCCAAAGTCGGTTTTATGATGCTAGAACAACAGGGGTTGTGGGTATCCTCTTCTAGTATGTCTGTGGTTGTACTTTAAAATGGACATGTTGGGTTGCATCCAGACTGAGCTGGATGCCTCGGTAATGGACCGGATGAGAGCCAACAAACTTAAGCTCAATCCAGATAAGATTGAGGCACTGTTAGTGGGTGGTTCCCCAGCCTGGAGGGATGGGAGGTTGCCTGATTTTGATGGGGTTACACTTCCTCTGAAGGAGCAGGTTTGTAGCTTAGGGGCACTCCTGGATCCCTTGCTGTCGCTCGAGGCTCAGGTGGCCTCAGTGGCCCGGAGGGCCTTCCATCAGCTTTGGCTGGTGGCCCAGCTACGCCCCTATCTGGACAGGGATAGCTTAACTACTGTTGTCTATGCTCTGGGAACCTCAAGGCTAGATTACTGCAATGCATTATACGCAGGGCTGCCTCTGAAGATGGTTCAGAAATTTCAGCTGGTGCAGAATTCAGTGGCCAGGTTGCTCACCGGAGCAAGACGGTTTGAGCATGTTACACCAATCCTGGTCCGACTGCACTGGATACCAATTAGTTTCCGGGCCCAATTCAAAGTGCTGGTTTTGACCTATAAAGCCTTAAACGGCTCAGCACCGCAATACCTCAAAGACCGCCTCTTTCCATACCGGACCCTGAGATCATCTTCTGAGGCCCTCCTTCGTGTGCCCCTTCCTAGAGCGGTTCGGAGGGTGGCACCACGAGAACAGGGCCTTCTCTGCAGTGGCTCCCTGTCAGGTTCCCTTATCGGTCGCTCAATAGTAAAGACCAAATCCTTCTTGTCTTTATGTCATTTTATTTGTGCAAAGTATGTACAGTGCAGAGTTCAGTTCAAACATGACTGCCTAGTCACTAGCAAAATCCGGAAGTGCCCCCCTTCTGTTTTGGCGCCAACACCAAAGCCTCGGCACTCTAAATTACCACCTTCTCCTTCTACGTGAAATGGGCGCCGGAACTGACGTCTCCCCCTCCGAGCGAGTCTGCTGGGTGGTGCCAGGTCTCTCTGCATCTTCCTGGAGACCTCTCACTCCCTGGCTCCCACCCACTAACTGCTCCTCCCCCGAAGAGGGACTGGCAGACTCGCTCTGAGATGAATCCGTCTTCAGCACAGGCTGAGGCTCCCTGTATGCACTCAGTGCAGGACTGGCAGGGGTGGGCACATCCCTGACACTCCCCATCTGTGAAATGCTCTTCCCCGGGAGATTCACCTGGCGCCTTCATTAAACACCTTTAGGCACCAGGCAAAAACGTTCCTTTTTAACCGGGCCTTTGGTTGATCTGATTGACATACTATGCCCTTTTGAAATGAGGCTCTTTTTTTGGGGGGGGGTTATTGGGTTGTTGTTTTTATTTTGATTATACTGTGGTCCCTCGACTTACAAAATCCTCGACATCCGTATTTTTCAACTTACGAATGAAAAAAAGTGGCCGCACGCCTACGAATTTTTTGACATCCGAATGGAAATCGTTGCCGGTTTAGATGCGGTTTCCTCAACTTACAAATTTTAGATGCGGTTTTTTTGACTTACGAATTTTTCCGAATATTTATCTCCCAATGCATTCCTATGGGAAATCGACTTACGGATTTTTTCGACCTACGAATGTCCATTCGGAACGGATTAAATTCATAAGTCGAGGGACCACTGTATATATTGTGGTTTCTATGTTGATCTTATCTGTGAACCGCCCTGAGACCTCTGGGTATAGGGCAGTATATAAATTCAATAAATAATAATAATAATAATAATAATAATAATAATAATAATAATAATAATCTGCAATTTGGTCCTATAAAAACTAATGAAGCAAGTTAGTCATGACTTCAGTCCTTGATTTCAATAGGAACTATGTTCAAAAAACTACAACTGGCATCCTAGGCATGTGTGCTCAGAAGCAAGTCCAACCCATTCTAAGTTGGACACTTCAGTGGCGATGGGCAAACAGGAAGAAAGAAAAGCACTCACATATGAAATGCAGATTTCGTTTGCAGCTTCCCATCACAACCCTCATCATTCATACCGAACGATCCATAAATGATGACAAGCAAAAAAGCATCATTTTGAAGAAAGCCTACCTGATCTGAAACCCATCTGAGTCTCTTCTGGGCTTCTGGTTTAATTCAGTTTCTCTAATCATCCAAATTTGCCCTTGCATTTGTTGCTACATCACCCGGTGCATTAAGAGGCCAAATGGACAAGTCTGCTAACCATCCGGGTCTGGTCTTCCATATAGTATAAAAATTACCTTTAATCTCTCCCCCATTCTTCTTCTGCTCTATCTCCAGATGTTGTTTACTCTGCTTGCAAACGCGGCACCTGGAGAAGAAGAGTGAGCCTCGTTTTTTCCCCTCTGCAGTCTGAACCGGGCATTAATGTTTCATTCGTTTAGCCAGATTGCCTGCAGTATGTCAGGCTGTGTTGTAAGCAACATTTTAGATGTCGTTTAAATGAGAAGCAAGCTAACCTCTGGAGCAGCATCTGTGAATTCTGCGCCAGAGTTATCGTGAGTTCTGAAGCTGCGTTTTCCAAATATTTGAGATTTTGCTGGGAGGTAAACAAGGAAATTTATAGTTGTCACGTGCTTCAAAATTTCTCAGCTGAAGCCCTGCACTGCTATACGCAGGCTGAGACCCTACCTGCCCGCAGACTGTCTTGCCAGAGTGGTGCATGCTCTAGTTATCTCCCGCTTGGACTACTGCAATGCGCTCTACGTGGGGCTACCTTTGAAGGTGACCCGGAAACTGCAATTAATCCAGAACGCGGCAGCTAGACTGGTGACTGGGAGTGGCTGCTGGGACCACATAACACCGGTCCTGAGAGATCTACACTGGCTCCCAGTACGTTTCCGAGCACAATTCAAAGTGTTGGTGCTGACCTTTAAAGCCCTAAACGGCCTCGGTCCTGTATACCTGAAGGAGCGTCTCCACCCCCACCGTTCAGCCCGGACACTGAGATCCAGCGCCGAGGGCCTTCTGGCGGTTCCCTCACTCCGAGAAGCGAAGCTACAGGGAACCAGGCAGAGGGCCTTCTCGGTGGTGGCGCCCGCCCTGTGGAACGCCCTCCCATCAGAGGTCAAAGCAATAAACAACCACATGACCTTTAGAAAACACCTGAAGGCAGCCCTGTTCAGGGAAGCTTTTAATCTGTGATATTTTAATGTTTTGTTTTTTAATATTTGCTGGAAGCCGCCCAGGGTGGCTGGGGAGACCCAGCCAGATGGGCGGGGTACAAATAATAAATTATTATTATTATTATTATTACTATAATGGATGCCTATCGTTTTTCTTAATGGTTCTTTAAAAAACAACAACACAAAAACAGTAACAGGTAGGTAGCCATGTTGGTCTGTCATAGTCAAAACAAAATAAAAAAATTCCTTCCAGTAGCACCTTAGAGACCAACTAAGTTTGTTCTTGGTATGAGCTTTCGTGTGCACGCACACTTCTTCAGATACACTGAAATAGAAGTCACCAGACCCTTATATGTAGTGAGAGGGTGGGAGGGGTATTACTCAGAAGGGTGGTGGGAATGGGTGATAGGCTGATAGCTGTGGTAAACCTGTTGTCGACTGTTAACGACTGCAATTAGTCTTACAGGAAAAAGCAAGGGGTGAGAAGGTTAAAAATAGCTTTGTCATGTATAATGAGATAAGAATCCAATGTCTTTGTTCAGACCAGGTCTCTCCATGGTTTTAAGCTTGGTAATGAGTTGCAATTCAGCAACTTCTCTTTCCAGTCTATTTCTGAAATTCCTTTGCAATAAGACAGCTACTTTGAGATCTTGTATAGAGTGTCCTGGGAGATTGAAGTGTTCTACTGGTTTCTCTGTCTTGTGATTCCTGATGTCAGATTTATGTCCATTTATCCTTTGGCGTTATGTCTATTTATCCATTTAACCCTATGCCATCTCTCCCCTTGCTTTTTTCCTGTAAGACCAATTGCAGTCGTTAACAGTCGACAACAGGTTTACCACAGCTATCAGCCTATCACCCATTCCCACCACCCTTCTGAGTAATACCCCTCCCCACCCTCTCACTATATATAAGGGTCTGGTGACTTCTGTTTCAGTGTATCTGAAGAAGTGTGCATGCACACGAAAGCTCATACCAAGAACAAACTTAGTTGGTCTCTTAAGGTGCTACTGGAAGGAATTTTTTTTTTTTTACAAAAACAGTAGGCAGCCAAAGCATGGCAGGTTCTGAAGAGTTAAACCACGCTGTTGACTCTCGTTACTGATTTTTTCTTCCTGACTTTCACAGTGAACTGACACGGAAAATGATCCGTTGCGCTAGAGGGGCATTTGGATGACATCAGGGTGTCCCAACCGTGCCTGAGGTCCGCTAGTGTAGAGCACCCCAATACTCCTGGTCCTACTGTGGGGAGGGGTTACTGCCAGCAGTAGCCTGCAAAAAACCCCAAACACCTCCCAACAGGGGGTTTCGATGAGAAAAGGGTGGAGCTGGGCCGGCAAGAGATCTTCTGGATCCTGGATCATGTGACAGCAATATCAAAAGCAACACAATGACCAGAAACAAATACAATATGAAAAACTTTATGAAATGACTCTGAAGAAATTACGTATCTTTCTACTAACGAGTGTTGAACTAATTTGCTGATGAAGAATTCAACGAAACAGGATTTGTTATCCGGAAACACTGTTCAGAGTTGGACATCAGAATTGGACATTTGCTGATTATACAAAGCTTCACAGCTTGTCTGGCATCGTGATTCATTTAAGGACTTTCAGAGACTTTCAGGGACTTCAGTTTGTTAGTTTTGATGTTTTGAATCATTTCATAAAGTTTTTCATATAGTATTTGTTTCGGGTCATCGTGTTGCTTTTGATATTGCTGATTCACATTTTGCAACATGGGTTGGTATGTTTACTAACCATCATGTGACAGCAACGATCCCAGCCATCTTTGCCGCAGGAGCAGGCAAAGCAAAAAGACATTTTTTCTTCCCTCCCTCTTCACCTCCTGCTCTGGCTGGTGTGAGCATCAACGTTGTGCATGCAATCGTGGGTTGGAGGGAGGTCGCAGCTCAGCGGCAGATGAGGGGGAAAGCTGGGAAGTCATGGGAGAGCCAGAACAACACCCGGCTGACATGGTGTCATTAGAAAACATTCCGGACCCTCCATCTCCCAGAACCTGGCGAGCCTTAAAAGTAGGAGAGCAAAGAGCTCAAAGACAGAGGGCACCCGTAGGAGAGATGAATGAGGGAGAGATGGGGGCAGGGTGGAGATTCACTAGGGGCAACACCATTATCCAAGAGGCTGGGTCTATAGCCTCTCTCTGTAAAGAATGGAATAAAAAAGGACGGTAAGAAACCTTTCATTGTCTTTATACAGTGGCACCTTGGTTCTCAAACAACTTGGAACCCAAACACTGCGAACCCGGAAGTGTTCCAGTTTGTGAACTTTTTTCGGAAGCCAAACATAATAATAATATAATAATTTATTATTTATACCCCGCCCATCTGGCTGGGTTTCCACAGCCACTCTGGGGGGCTTTCAACAGAACATTAAAATACAACAATCTATTAACCTTTAAAAGCCTCCCTAAACAGGGCTGCCTTCAGATGTCTTCTAAAGGTCTGGTAGTTGCTGTTCTCTTTGACATCTGAAGGGAGGGCGTTCCACAGGGCAGGCGCCACTACCGAGAAGGCCCTCTGCCTGGTTCCCTGTAACTTGGCTTCTCGTAGTGAGGGAACCGCCAGAAGGCCCTCGGCAATGGACCTCAGTGTCCAGGCAGAACGATGGGGGTGGAGACGCTCCTTCAGGTATACTGACGCAAAACATGCTCCGTTTTGAGTGCGACACTTCTGTTTTTAGTGTTACACTGAGATCTGTCTGTTTTTGCTATTTGTTTTGCGTTTTTGTGACTGTGTGGAACCCAGTTCAGCTACTGATTGATTGATTGCGTGACTGCAGTACTACTATCTCGTTAAGATAGTAAAATCCATGTTAAATTGCTGTTTTAGGGGTTGTTTTTAAAAGTCTGGTGTCAGGGAACAGTCATGGCCCAGGGAGGGGGCGCTGGGGCTGTCAGGGTATAGAGAGCCCCAGCGCCTCTTGAACAGCAGCTCCTCTTCCAGCAGGGAAAGCAGGATGTCGTTCAGCAGGGAAGAGGAGGAGTAGCCAGGGAGAGAGGTGGAGAGAGGGCCTGGCGATGTTGCAAAGCCCCAGCACGCACCCGTCCCATCTGGCGAGGGGAACGTCGCTCCCCTTCCGTCGCCCCAGTTGCGCAGAGGGGTGAAACGGAAGGAAATTAGAAAGAGATGGGGGGTGCCTAAACTGTTATGCTGGGGGAGGTCCCAGAAGGGGCCACTCCCGGATTCTGGAACGGATTTGAGCGGTCATGAACTTTAGAGCTCTTCATTGTACATAGCATGCTAATAAAGCTGTAAATAAGGAGACGGCGTCCTGACTGTTTACCCACGAGGGATCACCACAGCAACCTTACATCTGGAATGGGTTAATCCATTTTGCATTACCTTCTATGGGAAAGCGCGCCTTGGTTTTGGAACGCTTTGGTTTTGGAACGGACTTCTGGAACGGATGAAGTTTGAGGACCAAGGCACCACTGTACTTTCTCGGGCAACCAGCTGGGAGCCCGCTGGCAGCATCCTGACAACTCGGTGCAGTGACCTGGGAGCCAGATGTTCTAAAAGCAACAACACCCGGGTGCAATGTAGTTTAGCCTACCCACTTCTGCAGTGCTTCTTATCTCTTGGAGACCCCACGGCGTGTGATGCTGGTAGAAGGGATATTGTTCCCTCGTAGTAATGATGAGAGAGAAAGGTCTTGAAACCTGGAGGGGGGGGGGGAATTAAGAAACGCAACACAAATTATTTCTGTCCGTTCTGCCAATTCTCTTGCAGAACTGCACGGAGACACTCGCTTTGCCATCTTCTTCTTGATTTTTTTGACATCCCAAGCTTATTGCTTCCTTCTCCCATGAAGTTGTATATTTAAGCATTAGCCTGGCAGCTTTAGAGGGTGATGGCACCGCATGCAGAGGTTTGGCAGAGGAAGGGTGGCGCCTTCTGTCTCCCATGAGGTGGGAGCCCCCGTGCCCATAAGTGGGCTGCTAACAGACAGATGAACCCCTCTGCCTTCCTTTTGCCAGCCCTCAGGAGGCCCGTAAACGTTTTTGCCGGCTGCTAACATTCACAGCCTTCTTATAACAAGGCTGGCTCCATAACAGTTGTCCTTGGAGAAAAATACGGGTTTTATGGGCAACTTGGTTCTCTGCAGGTTCATACGGAAGGACGGAGAACGAAACACGAAACGTTACCTGAGATGTCGTATCTGACGGGTCCCATCCAGCGTTTCCCCTCGCTGTCTTTCAATATATCGCCGTAAAAACCGTACCCCAAGAGGGAGACAAAGTATTTCAGTAACCTGTCGTGGTGATGCACTGAAGAGACATCCAGGGGCTGAGTGTCTCCTGTCGACAAGAGACAATTCGGATTATAAGGGAGGCTGCAATTGCGTTAGTCTGCAAATCCAGCACGGAGACAAAAGGTAAAGGACCCCTGGACGGTTACGTCCAGTCAAATTCGACTATGGGGTTGCGGCGCTCATCATGCTTTCAGGCTGAGGGAGCCGGCGTTTGTCTGCAGCCTGATTTTCCGGGTCATGTGGCCAGCAGGACTCAACCACTTCTGGCACATGGAACACCGTGATGGAAGCCAGAGCGCATGGAAACGCTGTTTACCTTCCCGCCACTGTGGTACCTATTTATTTACTCGCGCTGGTGTGCTTTTGAACTGCTAGGTTGGCAGGAGCTGGGACAGAGCAACGGGAGTTTACAGGATTTGAACCGCTGACCTTATGATTGGCAAGCCCAAGAGGCTCAGTGGTTTAGACCAGTGTTCCCCAACCTTGGGCCTCCAGCTGTTTTTGGACTACAACTCCCATCATCCCTTGCTAGCAAGACCAGTGGTCAGGGATGATGGGAATTGTAGTCTGAAAACAGCTGGAGGCCCAAGGTTGGGGAACACTGGTTTAGACCACAGCGCCACCCGCATCCCCAAATCCAGCACTGAACTGAGAGATAAGGAGAGTGTTTGCTGCACGACACTTCGGGTCTGTGAGAGCGGTGGAGAACAACTGCTTCATGGAACTAATTCGGCCATCTGGGGGCAAACCACACTCAGACTGCCAATCACCTGTCACCATATGAACATCAGGCACAGGAAAGTCAAAATTGTAGCTAACAGCTATGCCAAAAAAGTTTCTACGTTGACCAACACATTAAGGCAGGACACCCCACAGAATGCAGGTGCCAGAAACAGCGTTAACTAATAATTGTTAATTTTATGAACAATGCTTCTCTGTGACTGTCTGACAGAGCAATATTACATAACACGTATTCGTGCCATCACGGCACCAGTGGAATGGTCTCTGATGTGCAGAGGGGGAAACACATAACCGGAAAATACAGAAACAGTGTAAAATTGGTGGACGTGCCCCTGGAAATGCCACTAAGGGCACAAAATCTGTAGGCGGGGACTTACCCACAATGATATGCAAGGCTGAAGTTACTGGATCATTGATGCCAACCGTTGAATAGCAAATGCAGTCCGTTGAACCTGGAAAAGGAATTTTACAGCATGGTGAAGACACATAAAGAAAACAGCCATTCCTTTCCCCCAAACCCACGATCATCTCTTGTCCATATGAACTGGCTCACTTGCTTGAGTAATCTAGAGCTGTGCAACCTTGAAGCGCCAAGGTTCTGTGCTCTCTACTTGCGCTGCGCGCTTTGTAGGAGTGAGTCAGAGGTTGAGAGACAGGAAGGAACTACCTTAGGGTGGTAAATAGTTTTGCTTAGCTGCCTGTGGTGCTCTGGGTGATCAAGAGGAAGATATTTTGAAGCCTTCTCTTCCTTTTAGGCTGTGAGTGAGCACTGTACGCAGGTTGGCAACTCTTTTTGCAGTCCAGTAACCTTTCTGAGGTTTTCTGCAGAGCGTCTCTGCTCATTTTCAGTCCGGTGATTCTAACTTACTGACAGGGATCTTCTAAACCCGTTGTGTGAATCCAAATCTGTACAACTGACTTAGGGCAGATTCCTTTTGGACGTTCTCCTACAAAAGCCTTGCTTTAAAAAAAAAGAAAAGTATTAACTAACTAATAAATTTTACACTCCCCCGCCATCTTTCCTCCAAGGAGCGCAAGGTGGTCTGCGTGATTTTCCGCCTCCCAAATTCTCTACACAACCACCTTGCAGGCTTTTTAATTGAAATTTGTGGTATTACAGTTGTAACGCATTTTTTAGTCTTATACTGTGTTGGATCTCTTAAACACTGCTTAGAGATGAATGGGATGAAGTGGTTTACAAATTGTTGAAATAAATAGGTAATCCGGTGAGCTTCGCGGATGACTGGGGTATCTGAATTCTGGTCTCCTAGATCCTAGGCCAACACTCTAACCACTACTTCACACTGTCTCTCAATACTTATTTCCGTGAGTCTTGCACGGCAGTACACAGATAAAAACAAATGACAGAAATACTGAATGCTTAAAACGTGCCAGTACTGGGCGTGACATTCCAGATAAGTCTTGACTGGAAGTATTACTTCCGTGATGATGTTTCTTTTAATGCGGCCTAAGATAAGATTGCAGGGACGCGGGTGGCACTGTGGTCTAAACCACTGAGCCTTGGGCTTGCCGATCAGAAGGTCGGCGGTTCGAATCCCCGCGACGGGGTGAGCTCCCGTTGCTCTGTCCCAGCTCCTGCCAACCTAGCAGTTTGAAAGCACGCCAGCGCAAGTAGATAAATAGGTACTGCTGCGGCGGGAAGGTAAATGGCATTTCCATGTGCTCTGGTTTCCGTCACGGTGTTCCGTTGCGCCAGAAGCAGTTTAGTCATGCTGGCCACATGACCCGGAAAAACTGTCTGCGGACAAACGCCGGCTCCTTCGGCCTGTAAAGCGAGATGAGCACCGCAAGCCCAGAGTCGTCTGCAACTGGACTTAACTGTCAGGGGTCCTTTACCTTTATAAGATCGCATTAGCTTTTTTAGCAGATGCATCACACTGCTGGCTCGTGTTCAGTTTGCCAGCCAGTCAAGACCCCTGGATCCTTTTCACACGAGCCAGGCCTCCTCCATCTTTTGCTTCTGCTCAGCTTTGCAATGAAGTTCAATACATCTGTGTACGTTGACTTTCACCTTGTTGGTCTGCCTGGCATTCCAGATTTGAATCTGTTTTCTACGGCGTTCGCTATCGGTCTCAGCTTCAAGTCATCCGCAAGTCTGCAGCACGCTTTCTACGTCTGCATCCAGGTCATTTATAAACCTGTTAAATAGCAGAGGCCCAAGAACTGAGCCCTGGAATTCCTGAAAACAGACATGCCGTATTTTTCGCTCCATAAGATGCACTTTTTTCCTCCTAAAAAGTAAGGGGAAATGTCTGTGCGTCTTATGGAGCGAATGTGTGGGGTCCCTGGAGCTGAACTGCCCAGGGGCAAAAGCAGATCGTGCTTTTAAAAAGAGAGAGAGAGAGAGAGAGAGAGAGAGAGAGAGAGAGAAGGGGGTGTTGAAAGGAAGCTGCTCAGCAAACGATCGGGGGGAGAGATAAGGGAGAGAGATTCCAGCCCCGCCCCCTTGCAGAGGGAGGCTGTTTCTCCAGCGACAGGTGACTGGCTGATTAGATTATCTGTCTGGAAACTGTAGAAATGGCTTCCTGAAGCTGCAGAACTGTGAGTTGAACCCCATAAAACAGGGTTTTTTCCCTTTGCAAAGTAAGCTCAACAACTTTGAGCTGATCCTCAAAAAATGGGGCTTTTCTCCTTTGCAAAAGAAGCTACAGAAATTTGAGCTGATCCTCAAAAAAATTGGGGCTTTTCCCCTCTAAAAACTAGGTGCGTCCTATGGTCAGGTGCGCCTTATAGAGCGAAAAATACGGTATATCCCCCCGCTTCTCGGACATATACTAAGGAAAGCTGACTGCTCCATTTAGGCGACTTGTCAGCGTTCGCTAGCGACTATCTGAACTGTCAGACACTTTGGATTTCCCCCTCTTGGGACTGTCAGCTTCCACATGCGAACGTCGACATATGCTGAATATCCAAAACGTGGTGAAACAGGATGGAATTGCTTAGGGCATGGTAATGGCCCTGGGACAGCCGAATGTAGAATTTTCTTCCTTTCCATCCAGCAGACAGGAGAGACATTTCCTCCCCTCGCCTCTCTCGCTAAGCATTTTATGCAGTTTGACAGGACGAAGTGGTGGTGTTTGCTTTCTCCTCGGCCATTTGATAACTCAGGCAGGAGGGTCAACGCAATGTTTCGAGAGAGGTGGAGAGGGAGATTGATCTGTTGTTACAGAGCTGCGGTGGAAATCCTTTTGTCAAGCTGGTGCTGTTTGTCCAGGGCAGAACAAAAGAATTAGGCTTAGTGCGTGCTTAAGCAAAATTTTGATTTGCCAGGCAGGTGGGTGGAATGACAGGAAAAGACAGGAACAGTTTGATCCGCCCTTTACAGAGCAGACCAGTGAATTCATACCAACGAAATCTCTGCAAGTTAATGAACATCAAGGTTATATCAAGCAGATATTTCTGACCAGCGGAGATACATCCACGACATTCTGAAAGCCCACCCAAAAAACCCTGATTCAATAGTCCAAACTATTCCTAGCAAAATCCACCAAGATGTGTTCTTTCTTTAGACTAAATCCTGACGTGTCCATAGCTCTCTAAATAGAATTGGCTAGGAACACACATTCAGGCAAACCTGAAACGCTTGCCTTTACATATAAATAAAAGGACTAGGGTTTGTTCCAGTTAGAATAGACAGTCCTGGAAAACACATGTCAAGGGCACTAACAGCCCACAAACAACAAACAAAGAGACAATGTTAAATCTTCACAAAAGACAAAACGATCTAAATCTGAAACGTAGCCCAAACGCTATAAATCCGCTAAAGAAATGTAGAATAAATGCAGGGTGTTAATCCTGCACTGTCCCATTTGCTATAAGCTCCCTGAACTATGGAGGGACAGCGATGGAAAACTGGGATGCTGTTCCTGAACCTAGGGTTCCAGGCTCCTTTAAATAAGGTTCTTCTGGAGTAAAACTGGCCAAGAGAAAGGGGAAGAATACTGGTGATAATTGGGTGGCAACACGAAAACGGGGCCTTCTCTGCAGTGGCTCCCCGCCTGTGGAACGCTCTCCCCAGGAAATTTCGCCTGGAGCCATCAATATACACCTTTCGGTGCCAGGCAAAAACGTTCCTTTTTAACCAGGCCTTTGGTTGATCTGATTTACATCTTTAAAATGTTTTGGGTTTTTTGGGTGGGGGGCTATTGGGTTGCTGTTTTTATTTTTATTAAGTACAGTGGTACCTCGGGTTAAGTACTTAATTCGTTCCGGAGGTCCGTTCTTAACCTGAAGCGTACTTAACCTGAAGCACCACTTTAGCTAATGGGACCTCCTGCTGCCGCTGCGCCGCCAGAGCACGATTTCTGTTCTTAGCGGAGTTCTTAACCTGAAGCCTACTTAAACCGAAGCGTACTTAACCCGAGGTACCACTGTATTTTGTGGTTTTATATCTTGATTTTATCCTGTGAACCGCCCTGAGACCCCTGTGTATAGGGCGGTATAGAAATTTTATTATTATTATTATATAATAATAATAATAATAATAATAATAATAATAATAATAATAATAAAAGGCTCCAATTATCTCACATACTCGGTGTCCTTGAAATCTTAATATGCCATAACAGTTAGGGCTGATCGCACGTCCAGCCATGTAGAATGATCACACGGAAGAGAAAAAGAGCAGGATGATATCTGCATGCTCCAGTCTCTGACCTCTATGTATCCATCCATTATTTGTGAAGAGAGCCGTTCATGGGTTTGGCCAGGGGTAGGCAACCTAAAGCCCGTGGGCCAGATGCGGCCCAATCGCCTTCTCAATCCGGCCCCTGGACAGACCGGAAATCAGCATGTTTTTACATGAGTAGAATGTGTGCTTTTATTTAAAATGCATCTCTGGGTTATTTGCGGGGCATAGGAATCCGTTCATTATTTTTTTCAAAATATAGTCCGTCCCACCAAATGGTCTGAGGGATGGTGGACTGGCCCACGGCTGAAAAAGGTTGCTGACCCCTGGGTTTGGCTAAACGCACAGAGGTTGGGGTGATGGAAGGTCTGGCAACTGGTTGCGATCCTGTCGTTTCCCTTCACGTGTTTCCCTTCAGAAAGCTCCGAAGCACAGTGGAGGTCAAACAGTTCTGGCTCCACACCCCCATTTACTTTGGAGGAGACACTGCTCCGTGGCTTTGTATGTAGAAGATCTCTTGTTCAGTCCTGACCTCCCCAGAGTATTGAACTTGGTGTTGGGCTGTGGGTAGCGGCTCTTCTGTTCGGGAATGGAATGAAGACCTTGAGCAGAAGCTGGGAAAATGCAAGCTGGACCCTCCTCTTGGATATTTTTAGCCCCTTTTAAATTTTTAGACTGCTATATTCATTCTGCGTTTTAATCTCCTTTAGCTCTGTAAAGCACTTTTCAGATTTTAAATGCTGGTCTATGACCGTAATAAAATTTGATTTGATTTGATACACAGATACAGACAACCTCGAAATAGCAGCAGCCAATTTGCGCCCATGTTGTGATTCTAGGCTAGGTTCCTGGCCGCACAACCTGGGGGCTGATGAAACATGGAATAAAATCATAACCGCAATATAATGACATATGGCGAAAGTGAGCCGTTTTGCAATTCTTACCAGCCGGGATTATGCCAATCCTGATATTGCATGGGACTAATGGTGCCTTGGGGTTATTTTGATCTATGCCAGAATCCTTCTGCGTCCTTCCAATCAAACCATGCATCATTTCATTGAACATGCCGTCCCCACCAACACAAACAACACTGCCGGAAAAGACACAAATTAAAATGCACGCTCACGGCAAACGAAGGAATAAACAAATATGTCAAACACTCCCAACACAATAGATATGGTTCACTTTATCAAGGAAGGAACGAAAAAAGAAAAGAAAAAAAACCCTCCCTTATCAACTTCTTCAGGCTGGTTCACTGTGTGTCTTGAATTAATCCGTTCAAAATGTAATTTCAGATCACAGAACAGTTGTAAACCTGTTTGGGGGGAGGGGGCAGAGTTGGGGCTAATTGTAAAATAATTCTCCCCTAGTTTCTGCTGTTCCTTTGCGAGTACTCACAGACACCAGTTGAAAACAAAACAGTAAACAGAAGGCAGACGTCAACATGGAAATACTGTTCCTCTTCCATTTTACAGGTATTTCACCGTTTTATGATTATGAGTTACCGTTCATAATCTCCACAAACGCCACTGCTTCTTATCATCTTACAGCTGGGCTGCTGTTCTGAAGATTTTACCATGGACAGCAAGAGTTCGTGGTCCTTTCAGCGATTCCCCCAAATGGTTGGGAGATCATTTAAATGACCCAAGCACATTGGCAGGGGCTAATCCTGTGGATATTTCCCATCAAATTCCTCGCCAGTTGGTACTGCAAGATACAGTGGTACCTTGGTTCTCAAACGTCTTGGTTCTCAAACGCCTTGGTTCCCAAACGCCGAAAACCCGGAAGTAAGTGTTCCGGTTTTTCGGAAGCCGGACATCTGATGAAGCTGTCAGCCATTGTTTCCGGGGCGCTTGCACCAATCAGAAGCTACGCCATGGTTTTAGAACATTTTGGAAATCAAACTGACTTCTGGAATGGATTAAGTTTGACGCTTTTGTTTTTGCTATTTATTTTGTGTTCGATTTTGAGACTTTTTCGGTTAATTTGTTTTTGTGACTGTGTGGAACCCAGTTCAGCTACTGGGTTCAGCTATCGATTGTGTGACTGCGGAAATGGATAAAAGCCAAACGCCCCCCCCCCCCATCCAAACAATGACTATCATCAGTGCAGGTAATAATTTTTTTTTTAATCATCTACAATACTGTCTTATTTATTCTAAAGTACAGTACTTTTATTATTGCTTTCATTTTATGGATCAATGGTCTCGTTAGATAGTAAAATCCACGTTAAATTGCTGTTTTAGGGGTTGTTTTTAAAAGTCTGGAACGGATTAATCCGCTTTGCATTACTTTCTATGGGAAAGCGCGCCTTGGTTTTGAAACGCTTTGGTTATGGAACGGACTTCTGGAATGGATTAAGTTTGAGAACCAAGGTACCACTGTACCGGCTTTCTGCAATGGGGGAAGTCTTCATTTGGGAAAGTTTTCAAGGAATGCTGAGCTTCCAGGTTAATCCCCGTTCAGGTGATCTTTAAATGCACAGCTTTAATTCATTAGAGGCGGCTGAATTCCCCTACAGTTCAATAGCTGGCTGCAATATGTCGCAGAGACAGACAGAAAGCTCTCCATGTCACATTTGGGTAACAGGAAAGCCATCGTCTCATCTAGCTCTGCATTTGCTGCCTCATCATCTGCTGTGAGATATCTGCTGTATTGGAAAAGATGAATTGAAACACATTTTTCCCTCGTACCCTCGTACCTACGGGACCGCCTCTCCTGGTATGCCCCGCAGAGGACCTTAAGGTCCACAAACAACAACATTTTGGCGGTCCCGAGCCACAAGGTTGTTGAACTGATCTCAACTAGGGCCAGGGCCTTTTCAGTACTGGCCCCAACTTGGTGGAACACTCTGTCACAAGAGACCAGGGCCCTGCGGGATTTGACATCTTTCAGCAGGGCCTGCAGGACAGAGCTGTTCCGCCTGGCCTTCGGGTTGGACTCAGTCTGATGTTTTTTCCTCCCCTTATGGTTTTGATTTTGGGCGATAAATGAAGCTGCATTTAAATTTTAAATTGCATTTTAACCTGTATTTTAATTAATGGTTTTTCTTTCTTTTATATTTTATTGTAATTTTTATTGGTGTTAGCCGCCCTGAGCCTGGTTTTGGCTGGGAAGGGTGGGGTACAGGGTGGATAAAAATCAATGATTTTTAAAAAATAAATAAAATAAATCAGATTTTTTTGATTTAAATCGGATTTTTAAAATAAAATGCTTTTGGAGGAAAAATCTTTCTAAATATAGTCTTCTATTTAAGTTACATTGTAGTCCAAAGGCTATTCATCAGGAAATAAGGATTTGTTTTAAGTTTATCAAGTGTGCTAAAACTCAGTCTAAGTTTTTTTAAAAAAATGTTTAACCACATCAGTTAACAAACATGGATACATATGCTATCATGTTATTGTTTTAGTTAAATAAATTGTTTAAATTGTTATTAAGGAAATGATTGGTTTTCTCCTTCCAATAAAGTACAGCAGAAAAGTTGTCCAAATATAAACAGTTAACTTATTAAACCTCACCATAATTTCATAATTATCTGTCTATGTATTTCTAGTAGTATAACCAAATCAGTAATTTTTGATATAACTGTAAAAACTACTCTGAAAATTTATTATTCCAAAAATGAAACCTTCATATGGTTGTAAATATTAAGATTATACCAGCAAGAATGAGTCTTTCTGTAAAAAAAATATTTAAATCAAGTCTTACTGACTAGTGATTTAAATCAAGCCTTACTGACTAGTGATTTAAATCGTGATTTAAATCAATTTGATTTAAATCAAATCCACCCTGGCGGGGTATAAATAAAATTTATTATTATTATTCTTTTTCCCCCTACCTCAACTGCATTATCTCGAGCATCCGCTGCTCAAAGTTAACACCTCCCACCCAAAGCTCTCTCTTATGTTAATGAGACCAGAGGGACAAAGACAGCAACTGGAAACGATGCGGGATTGGTATAGAACGCTGGTAATTTGTCTGCTTGTAACCGCCGGCCGATCTGTCTATAACAACTAGAGCGTCCATATATTCCGAGCCTCAGGAATGATCCAGGATGCCTGTCCCCTCCTACAACCATTTCCATGCCTGGCGTAATTGGAATCTCAATACTATTTGACTCGGCGTTGTAGTAATTAGGGGAGGATTAATGCGCGAGGAATTGTGACTTGGTAAGGAGGCCTTGCATTAGCAGGGCACCTGGCAGTTTAATTAATCTCCGTCTTAGCAGGCAGCGAATTAGCATCCCTATACCGCGTGCCCATGATCCTGAGCTCTGTGCGTGCGTCGTAGGATTCGGGGGGGGGAGGGAAAGAGAGCTGGGAATGTAGGAAACGCTTCCCCATAACCGGCGACAGACAAGCCCTGCTATATGCATGGACCAGTTCTGTTGGATTATAGCCTGTGTGTGCAGAAATAGGAGAGCAGAAGGGAAATTAGCTGGCTTGGGGATATCTCCCCCTGCCCAACCCACCGTCCTCCCAAAGGGCGATTAGAATGGGCTAAACTTTCTGAGAATATACCGGCGAGGATTATAAACATGCACAATGATAAATAAATGCGCTACACCATCGATAAAAGGGCATCATTAGGCATTAGGAAGATTTATGGGCCGAGAGGAACTTCTGTTTCACTGGGCATGAATTAAGGCACGGCCGTTTCTCATGCGTCTCCTAGATTATCTGAAAGTTAGTTAGTTAGTTTATTACGGCCATAGGCCCATTTCAAAACAATAGAATGCTTCATACATCATACTTCGTACATCTACCATCAAGACAGAATAACTAAGTTGGACAACAGTAAAGTGTGATTGATTTAGTTAAAACATACTCTAAACAAAATCTTAATCGGTCTAAAATCATGGCTTAAAATTCCGTCATATAAAATTACTATTATACATCACAGACGGATCCCTTTAACAATTTGTGTGTTTAGATGAACTATCAAAATCAAGCAGTGTTTCATTTCTCTTCTTATAAAACATGACTGTAATCAAGTATCTAGCAACCATGAGGGTTCTACTCGGATCATCATCATTCAGTAAGTATGTTAACTGGGCTTCTTGTGATTCACCCGTATTTACTGATAATAAGGAGGACAAAAATCTGGTCCGAGCAACTGAGTGTAATGGGCAACAAAAAATTATGTGTTGCAGAGATTCTATAGAGCTATTGTCGCAGTCACATAAGCTTGAAATCTGGCCTTTAGAGAGTCTGTTGCCTATAACGTTAGACGGAAAGGCATTAAATCTAGCCCTTATGAAGGCATATCTATGGGTCACTACAGTCAGGGTGGTCAAATAAGTTGGTAATTTCGGGGATGGAGCTAGGCCAAGGTTTGATGGTGAGCAAGTACCACTACCGAGAATAGTGATTATCTGAAAGCATTCGAGCAGCAGGCTCTGCAATCTAGAAAACGAGGCACCGTAGCTGCTAGAGGACCATGAAAAGGTGGGTCCTGGGATTTGGGGACTGGTCTACCCACATATTACCTGAAACCAAAGTGGCGCATTGGTTGCCAGATGTGAAATATATTGGCATTCTTTTCAGCTTTGTTACGCCACTAGAGAAAATGCAAGATGTGCCAAAGCCCACATGGCAGTACGACGCCCCGATGGTTTCAAAACATCGCAGGGACATCTCTGTCCCCTAAGACTACAATACGAAGCAGGCTCTCTTTGGGGTTTGTTTATGAATTGATAGGGACTGCGGCCTCCACAGGTGCCGGGGAATAAGGTCAGAAAGAGAGACGCTAAATCGGGTGGCTGAAGCAAGCTCCTCACAGCAATCTGCACACTAAAGAGGATTCCCAAATTATTGGGCAGTCATTCCTGTTGTCTATTAAGCAGGGCACGTACAGACTGTGTACTTTACGTAAAAAAAAACAACAACCAGATTAATGTAAGAGAGAGAAAGAGAGAACTTACCCATCGTATTTCTCCAGATTAACTTCAAGTAAGTTATCCCTAGCATGATTAGCGCGTTCAGTGACTGAGGGGGGAAGAAAAGAATAAACAGCTTTAGGACATTATATTAAAAAGAGGATCATATGTGTGCATAAATGGTTAAGTAAGGGAGAAAACTACTGGTTTATGACCATTTTGGTTCCTGACACTTGTTGTTGTTGCAGCTGGCTGAGGGAGGAAGCAGCCCAGGCTACTGTAAGGCGCCAGGGTTGTGATAAACCATATCATATTTGACCAAGCTGCAGCTCCACCCATTGTTACGCAGGGTGTCATCCAGGACTAGCCCATCTATTTTACGTACTGTAACTCTGCTACCATTTTTATTGATTACAATTTGGTAATCATTCGCTGCAATTGCTGAGAGTGAATTCCTGTTATGAAAACCTGTTGATATTTTGAGAGTTCATCTTACGGTGCATTGTTATATTCTTATGAGTTATACAAGTTCATTTTAAAATGCAGGGTTTTTTGTGATCTTTGCTGCATGTTCTGTTGTTTCTTCTGCCTGCAAACTGCCTTGTGTACAGTCATACCTTGGGTTTACGAATGCTTCGGGTTACGTTTTTTGGGGTTGCGAACATGGCAACCCCTGGAAGTGTTTACTTCCGGGTTTCGCAGCACGCGTATGCGCAGAAGCGTTATGTGCATGTGCAGAAGCGTTCTGCGCATGTGCAGAAGCGTTATGTGCATGTGCAGAAGCGTTCTGCGCAGTTTGCGCATGCGCAGAAGCGCGATGTCACACTTTCGCACATGCGTGAAAGCGCCACGCGGGTTACGGACTTTTCGGGGTGCGAACGGCACCCCGGAAGGAATGGATTAGGTTCGTAACCCGAGGTACCACTGTATAGCAATACAAAAAGCCGTTATGGAATGCAGATATGGCTCATTCATGAAACAGGGACAGGGCTGAAGTAGACTAGCCTCCACGGGCAAACTGCAACCACAGTGTACACTGCCACAATTGTGGCATGCCAGATGACGCTGGGTTTATGAACCCAGATTACCAGGAAATGGGGAACCCTGTGGTGGACTCCCATCAGCCCCGGCCAGCGTTCCCAATGGTTCAAGGATGATGGGAAACGTCCAGTAAACTTTGGAGCCACAGCTTCTTCACTTCTTGCTTGTATGACAGCATATCCCCCAACATTTCTCCGATGAAAATAGGGACATCCTATTCCATAATGAAGGGACGCAGGTGGCGCTGTGGGTTAAACCACAGAGCCTAGGGCTTGCCGATCAGAAGGTCGGCGGTTCGAATCCCCGTGATGGGGTGAACTCCCGTTGCTCGGTCCCTGCTCCTGCCAACCTAGCAGTTCGAAAGCATTAAGTGCAAGTAGATAAATAGGTACCACTCTGGTGGGAAGGTAAACGGCGTTTCCATGCGCTGCTCTGGTTCGCCAGAAGCGGCTTAGTCATGCTGGCCACATGACCTAGAAGCTGTCTGCGGACAAACACCGGCTCCTCGGCCTATAGAGCGAGATGAGCGTCGCAACCCCAGAGTCGTCCACGACTGGACCTAATGGTCAGGGGTCCCTTTACCTTTATTCCATAATGATACCGTATTGACCCCGAATATAAGCCGCACTTGCAAATAGCTGCACCTTTAAAATTCACGGGCGGCTCAGGGGAGGCTTGGGAGTGGCGGGTGGGCTGGGCACCGTTGCCCCACGCTCCTGGGCTGCTTCCTGGGCGGGGGGTGAGGTGGCTCTCTCGTAAGGCCGTGAATATAAGCCGCACTATAACTTTTCATAGTTGTAATTTGCTGGGGGAAAGTACGGCTTATATTCAGCCAATACAGTAATTTTGATATTTATACCCCGCACATCTTACTGGATTGCCCCAGCCCCTCTGGGCAGCTTCCAACATGTATATAAAAGGTAATGGTAAAGGGACCCCTGACCAGTAGGTCCAGTCGTGTCCGACTCTGGGGCGCTCATCTCGCTTTATTGGTCGGGAGCCGGCGTACAGCTTCCAGGTCATGTGGCCAGCATGACAAAGCCGCTTCTGGCGAACCAGAGCAGCACACGGAAACGCCGTTTACCTTCCCGCCGGAGCGGTTCCTATTTATCTACTTGCACTTTGATGTGCTT
This sequence comes from Darevskia mixta, assembly GCA_034641385.1. Classification (NCBI taxonomy): domain Eukaryota; kingdom Metazoa; phylum Chordata; class Lepidosauria; order Squamata; family Lacertidae; genus Darevskia; species Darevskia mixta. The sequence goes on along the minus strand of JAWWNH010000341.1, from coordinate 75,526 downwards.
TCGAACTGCTAGGTGGGCAGGAGCTGGGACTACGAGCAACGGGAGCTCACCCCATCGCAGGGATTCGAACCGCCGACCTTCTGATCCGCAAGCCCTGGGCTCTGTGGTTTAACCCACAGCGCCACCTGGGTCCCAAACATGTATATAAAAACATCATAAACATAAAAAAACCTTCCCTATACAGGATTGCCTTCAGACAGCACAGGGCCCGGATAACTCCATACCCTCCAACATTTCTCCAATGAAAATAGGGACTTTCTAAGGCAAAGTGGGACATTCCGGGATCAAATCCGAAACCGAGACAGCTTCTCTAAATCAGGGACGTCCCTGGAAAATGGGGACACTTGGAGGGTCCTGTGATAGAGCCAGATTTCACCAGATTTCTGCCAGCCCCAGGGCCTCAAACGCTGTTTTGCTATTCCCAGCTAGCAAATGCTTCCCTTTGGGGCAATCACCCAAGTTTCCTATGGAAAAAATGGGCCGTTATTCCAGCAACAGAAGGAAGCGCATAATAGCTGGATAAGGAAAGGGGTAAGGAGCTACTACATGGGAATCAGCCTCCTTGAAAGGAAAGCAACAATCCTGTAATCTATATTCAGCGTGGATTTGGAAAGTATTTACGCCAGTGCCAAAGATGAGGTGAACCCCTGTACAAACAACATGGCTGCAAAAATGCTTGGAGTTTTCACAGCACCTTTCTAAAATACACACACATCGTAAGTTGCCAGAAACATGCACAAAGGCCTGTCCAATCTCTTAGGAGTCTTTCTCAGCACAGCGATGGCAATCTGAACTCGAGCAAGGCTGTGTACATTGAGGAAAGAGGGGAAACCTCAGGTGCCACGGAGCGGTGCTTGTTCTCTTGCTGACAACTAAGAAAGCACATGCAAATGTTTTCCGGCGGAGTTTCCCCTTTGTGCTATGCATGCTTATTTATTTATTTCTAGGCTGAGAGAGCGCTCTGCGTCCAGAAAATTAAAGGAGCACTGCGCAGCTTCAGGGAGCTGCAAAACCTTGCAGCTGTTTCTCAACAAATGGGCACTTTGCACTACGATGCACTCGGGGTTGACCTGAGATCCAACCCAAGAGGCTGCAGCAGGCTGGATGCGGAAATGCAGCTGGGAAGCGCAATCTGCACCAGGGGGAGACGAAGGTGTCTTGACACCCGGGCGCATGTGCATATGCGCTGTATGCCAGCGCCATACGGGCGGTGCCGGGATCCTCTGCTCATGTCTGCAGCCATGAACAGAGGATAATAATAATAATAATTTTTTTTATACCCCGCCCATCTGGCTGGGTTTCCCCAGCCACTCTGGGTGGCTTCCAACCGAACATTAACATACAATAATCTATTCAACATTAAAAGCCTCCCTAAACAGGGCTACAGCCGCGAACCGAGGATCCCCACATCTGGCTGCGTGATGCGTTGCGGCACAACTTTCCTTACCAGAATCAAGAAACTCCTTGTGTCGGTTCAGCAGCAAACCTCTGTTGCATAACAGCATTGACATGGAATTAAGTTAAAGGCAGTTCTTTCTAAAACATGCACAAGATGAAGGAGCGCATTTTGTAACAGACCGTTTTGACATTACTCACCTATAACATCTGTTGAAATGGAGGCTAGGCTAAACAGTGGAGCTACCTTTTGTTCATAGATCTTCTCTCCTTGTTTTTTTCCCACCGTACGGATTAATATATACAAGCAAGTGCTTTGGTCTAGAGGCTGCCAAAGTGAAAAAGGGTATACCAGTTAAAACTAAATAGTTTTTAGGATTATTCGCTCTTAAATTCCTTCATGCACATCAGTGGGTTGTTTTGTTGTTGTTTTTACAAAGCAATTTAGAGGGCCAAGTTGATTGGAAATAATGATTCAAATGGAATAAACACTTATTCAAGTAATAGGCCAGAAAATGGATAAGGCTGAATGATTTTTTTTGGTGATATGTATAGTTAACTGAACTATAACTACTTTGGATAATTTTATCCCATTTTCCTCCAATAAATTCAAGGCAGCCAGGCTACTTCTCCCCCCCCCCCCCCGCTTTTTAAATTTATTTAATGCTTTATTAAGCGTAGTTACATCCATACATCAAAGACATTTTATAGTCTGTAAATCAAACTCATCAAAATAAAAATTCCATCCAAGAGGTATATACAGTGGTACCTCAGGTTAAGAACTTAATTCGTTCTGGAGGTCCGTTCTTAACCTGAAACGGTTCTTAACCTGAGGTACCACTTTAGCTAATGGGGCCTCCCGCTGCCGCCGCCGCGTGATTTCTGTTCTCATCCTGAAGCAAAGTTCTTAACCCGAAGTACTATTTCTGGGCTAGCGGAGTCTGTAACCTGAAGCGTCTGTAACCCAAGGTACCACTGTATCTTCATAAATTTGACTTCCCGTCCTTCTCAACATCTTTTCACTCTAGTAAACCTATTGCCTGGCGTGCTCTGGTCCATGGGGTCACGAAGAGTCAGACACGACTAAACGACTAAACAACAACAACAAAACCTATTGCCTAAATTTATCAGCAATATCATAATAAAATATTAATTTGCATATATATCTATATCTATATCTCTATCTATCTATCTATATATCTATATATCTGTTTACCCATTAAACCTTTATTTACAGAGCATATTCAAAAGCTGCTACCGAATTCAGATTGCAACACTTATTTTTTAAGTAACTCTTTAGAGGTTTCCGGTTATCAATGAACTCCTGTTTTTTCTTATCTTTAATCTCCTCTTCCTACACTTATGTCCCAGGTGGTGCTAGACTTCATGTATCATCCCTGACCATTAGCCATGCTGGCCGAGGCTGCTGGAAGTTGGAATAATGCCACAGGAGAGGACCAGAGGTTCTCCATCCCTAGCCTAAAACAGGGCCATGTTAATGCTATACATTAGTTCCCAAAATTCCCTGCAAAGAGGGATTGGTTGTTAAACCGCTCTGGGAACTGGTAGCTCTAGGAGGCAAATGGGGGGTTCCAAATGATTATTGGCACCAGTAACAAACCCCTTGCCCCGTTTTTTGCTTGCTGTACTCAAGGATTTTGATCTCCATCAAAGGTAGCGGAGGAAACAAACTGCGCATCGAGGAACTTACTCTGCAAATCAAGTAATTCTCTGAGCGCATGCATCCACTGATTACAAAGTTGCTCATTAATGCACCAGAAGGTCACGTCTTTGCACCGCCAGCGGTGATTATGTACTCTCTCCGCATAGTGCACTGCAAACAAACAAAAAGGGTTATGTGCACATGAGGGAGGCAGAGTTCCGCCTGAAGAGTCCTCTAAACGCGCGGCGAAATTAACTCCAGGAAACATAACGGAACTTAGTATTTATATAGAGGTTGGCAGGGTTCAAAGAACTCCGCGTGCATTATCTCATTAAAACGTACAACAATCCAATAAGATAGACCGGTATCGCTAGCCCTCTACTGCAGGTGGGAATTTGAGGCAGAAGAAAAAAGAAAAAAGAAGCCGTATCTAGAAGTGGGCGTGGGCCTAAGTTGACTAGCTCCGCCCCCAGTGTCACATGTCCCAAGTAGCCCCGCCCCATGTGATCTGGAACCCTGAGCAAGGACTCCCTCTCCGCAGACATTCACACTGTATACACGGAGACTTGGGGGTGGGGCTATTTGTTATGGCCCCACCCACTTATTAGACCAACACATGGAATATAATTCTGAACAGGGTGGATAAAAATCAATGATTTTTTTAAAAAAATCGGATTTTTTTTTTATTTAAATCGGATTTTTTTGATTTAAATTGGATTTTTAAAATAAAATGCTTTTGGTGGGAAAATCTTTCTAAATATAGTCTTCTATTTAAGTTACATTGTAGTCCAAAGGCTATTCATCAGGAAATAAGGATTTGTTTTAAGTTTATCAAGTGTGCTAAAACTCAGTCTAAGTTTTTTTTTTAAAATGTTTAACCACATCAGTTAACAAACATGGATACATATGCTATCATGTTATTCTTTTAGTTAAATAAATTGTTTAAATGGTTATTAAGGAAATGATTATTTTTCTCCTTCCAATAAAGTACAGCAGAAAAGTTGTCCAAATATAAACAGTTAACTTATTAAACCTCACCATAATTTCATAATTATCTGTCTAGGTATTTCTAGTAGTATAACCAAATCAGTAATTTTTGATATAACTGTAAAAACTACTCTGAAAATTTATTATTCCAAAAACGAAACCTTCATATGGTTGTAAATATTAAGATTATACCAGCAAGAATGAGTCTTTCTGTAAAAAAAATATTTAAATCAAGTCTTACTGACTAGTGATTTAAATCAAGCCTTACTGACTAGTGATTTAAATCGTGATTCGAATTTGGAAGACTGGAGAAATACCGACAAAAGAACAATGGCAGGAAAAATCAATTTGATTTAAATCAAATCCACCCTGATTCTGAATACCACCAAGTCAGAGATTTGACTTCCTAATTAACGTTCCCATCTTTCAGTTGGTACGTGACAGTAGCTTCAAGGTATGGGCACCAAAAATGGGGAAAGCATTCCAGATTAAACTGTAATTTTATAAAGCTGGCTGAAGGTCTTTCGGAAGCAGCCTCCGACTTCCCAGATTTTGGGGAAAGACACTGGAAAGTCTACTGCAAAGCGGGGAACTCGTATGCCAGGCACCCCCAAACTCGGCCCTCCAGATGTTTTGGGACTACAGTTCCCATCATCCCTGACCACTGGTCCTGTTAGCTAGGGATGATGGGAGTGGTAGTCCCAAAACATCTGCAGGGCCGAGTTTGTGAATGCCTATTTCCAATTTTGGAAGACTGGAGAAATACCGACAAAAGAACAATGGCAGGAAAAACTGATGAACTATGCAGAAATGGCAAAATTGACAGACTACGGGAGAAGGACAACAGTGATTTTGAAAGAGAATGGGAACCATTTATAGACTATTTGCAGAAACAGAAGAAGACCAGCGACTTGATGGCAGGATTTAAATAAACATTGACAATGTTAGTAGTATGATATATTGTTAAAAAGAAAATAGTATATTAAAATTATTAGATATAGCAGTGTTGAATAAGGGGGGGGGAGCAGAAGTGGGAGTTGGGGGGAGCCCGGGGAGAAGGGAGGAGGGAATGTAATATGAATGATATGGATATATGTTGTTTGTGAAAATGTTAAAACTGAAATTTAATAAAATTTTAATAAAAAAAAAAGATGTGGATACCTGTCCTATGCAAACAAAGTTATATGTAAAATGTAAAAATTCATTTCAAGGTACCCAGAATGCCTCATATTTCACCACTGTAAAAGGAAAACCCTCTATTTATTCACAAGGTATTCAAAGGAATTAGAAACTAATCGAGCGCTTCCCCTTTCACCTCAGACAGAGAGGGCTTCTCAATTTTTTAAGGTTTCAATTTTTAAGTCAAGTAGGTCTTCCTCTTCCGTTGGGGAAAAAAGAAGAAGAATCTGTTGTGAGGAAAATCACCTGTCAGAATGTTAATAAATACCATTTAATGTATTTTAATATCTGTTGGAGGCCGCCCAGAGTGGCTGGGGGGACCCGGCCAGATGAGCGGGGTGCAAATAAATTATTATTATTATTATTATTATTATTATTATTATTATTATTATTATCATCATCATCATCATCATCATTTTTTAAAGTGCAGATACAAGGCAGAAAACCCTGACCATTTAATGGATTCAATCAGGGCAAGATTTAGCAGGACTTTAGGTTAAAAACAAACAAACACTGTGGGCGTTTAAGCAATCAATAAACCCTTGGTTAAGCTGATAGCTATGCCATCAATTTAAAATACTCTTATATATGTATACGAAATACGGAGCACATGTGAAAACATGCATCCTGTCGCTACTTTGAAGCACTTAATAATTCCCTATAATTTGAAGGTTGTGTGTGGTGAAAATTCACACGCACGGAGTCCAGGCATATACCCTAGTGGGTCCAAAGGCAAATTCAAAACCATTTATTGCTTGCTTTCCCTTAATATGCCCCCTAAAGGTCCGTTTTCTGCAAGACAGGTAGAGGGGTATGGTAGTTAATGATGCTATTGTGTTCTGCAGTGGAAATCAGAGTAGTTTTGCGGCAATTTCTCCACTCAGAATTGAGGGTTGGTGAGGGTGGAATACAGATTACCGGTATGTTATGCCAAGTGGTAAGTTACTCCAAACGATTTCTTGGCGAGAAATCCAAGAAAGCAGATGAGTGGTAAGATTTCTCTCACCGCTTGGAAGAATATTGCAAACACTCAGCAAACAGATGTTTTTTAAAAACGGTGCTGCTGTTGTATTTTACCTGTGAATGCATGCGGTTTTGCCATTTTCTGCCATTTCCCACTATTAGATTGTTTCTCATCGATTTCTGTTTCCTCGACAGCAATGATCTCAGATATGGGCACGGCACAGCTCTCTGCAAAAAAGAGATAGAGCACTGTTGTGAGGATACACAGTACACAATACACAGTATTAAGAGTCCTACAGCTTCTGCTTCTAGAAGAAAATGCGAAAAATTAAGAGAGACGGTTTGACATGCAGGTACGAAGGCCAGACCAAAATGCAGTAGTGGAAAGGTGTGCCATTTTATTGGGAGGTAGCTACCATGAAAATTCAGGATACTCTCTGAGAACACAATACTTTTAGAGAAGATGCTTGACAAGTCATAATGATGGCATTAAAAAGGTAAAGTTAAAGGTAAACGCGGGTGGCGCTGTGGGTTAAACCACAGAGCCTAGGGCTTGCCAATCAGAAGGTCGGCGGTTCGAATCCCCGCGACGGGGTGAGCTCCCGTTGCTCGGTCCCAGCTCCTGCCAACCTAGCAGTTCGAAAGCACGTCAAAGTGCAAGTATATAAATAGGTAACGCTCCAGCGGGAAGGTAAACGGCGTTTACGTGCGCTGCTCTAGTTCGCCAGAAGCGGCTTAGTCATGCTGGCCACATGACCTGGAAGCTGTACGCCGGCTCCCTCGGCCACTAAAGCGAGATGAGCACCGCAACCCCAGAATCGGTCACGACTGGACCTAATGGTCAGGGGTCCCTTTACCTTTACAGGACCCCTGACTGTTAAGTCTAGTCGCAGATGACTGTGGGGTTGTGGCGCTCATCTCGCTTTACTGGCCGAGGGAGCCGGCGTTTGTCCGCAGAGTTTTTCCAGGTCATGTGGGGGGCCAGACTATATTTTTTTTTGGGGGGGGTGAACAAATTCCTTTGCTCCACAAATAACCAGAGATGCATTTTAAATAAAAGCACACATTCTACTCATGTAAAAACACCAGGCAGGCCCCACAAATAACCCAGAGATGTATTTTAAATAAAAGGACACATTCTACTAAAAACACGCTGATTCCCACGTCCACGGGCCGGATGTAGAAGGTGATTGGGCCGGATCCGGCTCCCGGGCCTAAGTTTGCTTACCCATGGTTTAGGGGGGGGGTCTTCCCTCCCCACCCTTCAAATTCATAACAACATGTTTAATCGCTTCCAAGGAACCTGGTGCAATTCTGCCTTCGATGCAAAGTGCATATCAACAATAAATACTATATTTCCAAAAACGTGTTAGTCACATTTTGCAATCCTGATAAAAGTAACACGTGATAAAACGAGCATCACCGATCACAGAAACTGGAACAGCAGTCGAAAGTAAGAATTTGAAGTCCCTGAGGCTGATTCCTTAACGCATCTTTGGCACGGCCGCTAGCGGGAGAGCAAGTTGACTCCAAAATATACGTAACCCACTCTGAGAAACATGTAGAAATGTCAGGGATTGGTGGGACACACACACACATACAAATGATGATGATGATGATGGACCACAAATTATTTGCGCTCAGCTATTCATTATCATAATTATTATTCCATACATATGTCATGCCTAGGGCCAGCTCCTGGTTTTCATCCACCGCCAAGGGCCTTCTGGCGGTTCCCTCACTGCGAGAAGCAGGGTGGATTTGATTTAAATCAAATTGATTTAAATCACTAGTCAGTAAGGCTTGATTTAAATCACTAGTCAGTAAGACTTGATTTAAATATTTTTTTTACAGAAAGACTCATTCTTGCTGGTATAATCTTAATATTTACAACCATATGAAGGTTTCATTTTTGGAATAATAAATTTTCAGAGTGGTTTTACAGTTATATCAAAAATTACTGATTTGGTTATACTACTAGAAATACATAGACAGATAATTATGAAATTATGGTGAGGTTTAATAAGTTAACTGTTTATATTTGGACAACTTTTCTGCTGTACTTTATTGGAAGGAGAAAAATAATCATTTCCTTAATAACCATTTAAACAATTTATTTAACTAAAACAATAACATGATAGCATATGTATCCATGTTTGTTAACTGATGTGGTTAAACATTTTTTAAAAAAAAAAAACTTAGGCTGAGTTTTAGCACACTTGATTATCAACTTAAAACAAATCCTTATTTCCTGATGAATAGCCTTTGGCTACAATGTAACTTAAATAGAAGACTATATTTAGAAAGATTTTTCCTCCAAAAGCATTTTATTTTAAAAATCCAATTTAAATAAAAAAAAATCCGATTTAAATAAAAAAAAATCCGATTTAAATCAAAAAAATCCGATTTAAATCAAAAAAATCCGATTTAAATCAAAAAAATCCGATTTTTTTTTATTTTTTAAAAAAAATCATTGATTTTTATCCACCCTGGCGAGAAGCGAAGTTACAGATCTACATTGGCTCCCAGTATGTTTCAAAGCACAATTCAAAGTGTTGGTGCTGATGCTTAAAGCCCTAAACGGCCTCGGTCCAGTATACCTGAAGGAGCATCTCCACCCCCATCGTTCTGCCCGGACACTGAGGTCCAGCTCCGAGGGCCTTCTGGCGGTTCCCTCACTACGAGAAGCCAAGTTACAGGGAACCAGATGTCAAAGAGAACAACAACTCTTGTCCCTTCAGATGTCAAAGAGAACAACAACTACCAGACCTTTAGAAGACATCTGAAGGCAGCCCTGTTTAGGGAGGCTTTTAATGTTGAATAGATTATTGTATTTTAATGTTCTGTTGAAAGCCGCCCAGAGTGGCTGGGGAAACCCAGCCAGATGGGCGGGGTATAAATAAATAAATAAATAAATAAATAAATAAATAAATAAATAAATAATAATTACAGGGAACCAGGTAGAGGGCCTTCTCGGTAGTGGCACCCGCCCTGTGGAACACCGTCCCATCAGATGTCAAGGAAATAAACAACTATCTAACATTGAGAAGACATCTGAAGGCAGCCCTCTTTAGGGAAGTTTTTTATGTTTGAAGTTTTATCATGTTTTTAATCTTTTGTTGGAAGCCGCCCTGAGTGACTGGGGAAGCCCAGCCAGATGGGTAGGGTATGTATGTATGTATGTATTTATATTATTATTATTATTATTATTATTATTATTATTATTATTATTATTACAGTATTCTTATTATTCATTTATTGGGGTCAAAGGACAACACCCACAAAAGGATTTACTATAACTTCTACATTTCTAAATTTCGAACACTGTCTGGGGGTGGAGGAAACCGTGGCGCTCCAGATGTGGTTGGACTGTTAACAACCTGGCCATTGGCTATGCTGACGGTGGCTGATGGGAGCTGGAGTCTAACAACATCTGGAGGACCAGAGATTCCTCACCCCTGTCCAAGGGGTGGGCGGAAACTACAGACACTGATTACTATTTAAGATGCTGGTGATGCAATTCTGTTAAAGCTTATGTAAGCACAAATCTCCCTATTACAAAAGGCCTTCGTTCTTGAGTTGACCTATTTTTCCCCCTTCACCTTTTTTATTCCTAAGTGCATAGGGCTGTGTTGTGTTGCAGGGCTTCCTGTTATATAAGAGGCCAGTCCCACCAGACAGCTCATCAACGGATACGTCCCTTATGTATTAATCTTCCTCAGGTAAACAATGCTTGTTTGGGCAGGAGATCAGAGCACTTTATTATTGCCGGGGACTTTCTCTCTCATTCCCAAAGCCTGCCATTGTCTCGCTTGTGGGCTCTTCGGTTCTCTTTCGATGTATTTTGGTTGCAAAAGGAGAGCTTCCTGTTTCCTGCAATGGCCCAATCAGATTAAGATTGAGGAGCAGCGTTACAAATCTTTTAAAATGTTGAGTTAAATAGCTCCAGAAGTAGGTCAGGTTCTCAAGTTCATTAAAGAAGGCCAGATTCAACAGTCTTGGCATTTCACTACTTATTGGCACACAAAGCTTAAGGTGGATTTGAAAGTATTGACGTAAAGTGAACAAGCAATGCAAAGAGGTCTTCTACAGTTACTTGAAGAGGCCATAGAGATCTTTAAAAGAGAGGGGGGGGGAGAGGGACAGAAAACAAAAGGAGAAGCCTGTTCTCTGGCTTTTAAGATCTTTTTATCTAACACAATGCCAGTGGCATGTCAAAATTTCTCTCAATCCAGCCCCAATTTCCAGCCCTATCATTAGGCACAGTGAGATGATCCCTTCAGGCAGCAGGTGTTTGCTGGGCTGGGAAGGGCAGGTAGGACCAGGGTGGGTAAAAAACCAATGATTAAAATAAAAATAAAAATAAAAATAAATGATTTTAAAAAAATTAATCAGATTTTTTAAATTTAAATTGGAATTTTTTATATTTAAATTGGAATTTTTTTAAAATTTAAATTGGAACTGATCCTGGAAACAAGGGATGGAACCTCAGCTGTAGTGGGCTGGGGGAGATGGTGAGAGAACCTCCAGCTTCAGGCCAAATTGGATCTGGCCCCTGGCACTCTTCATAGACCAGTCCCTCTTCCCTGCTGGCCGCCTCCTCAGCAGGTAAAGCAGAATGCTCTGTTCCTGCTTGACAAGCCTTTGATTGGCATTGTATTTTACTTTCTCAGCAGTACAGAAGCCAGCAGATCTGGCAAAGCAGGAACAGAGCATTTTGCTTCTCTTGTTGGCTATTATTTCCATATGATGCCATTAAGAACTGGAGCATGAAAGTCAAGGGAGCTGAATGGGGGTGTCACCTCCACTTTCCTCAGAGGGAATGCAGCCTTGGTGGAGCCAGGTGGGCTGTGGGGGGAGGCACCCCGCTGGAGAAATAACCAGTTGTCTTCAACTGTGCATGCTCTGGTTAGGTATCTCTCGTTTGGATTACTACAATGCGCTCTATGTGGGGCTACCTTTGAAGGTAACCCAGAAACTACAACTAGTCCAGAATGCGGCAGTTAGACTGGTGACTGGGAGTGGCCGCCGAGACCACATAACACCAGTCCTGAAAGACCTACATTGGCTCCCGGTACGTTTCTGAGCACAATTCAAAGTGTTGGTTCTGACCTTTAAAGCCCTAAACGACCTCAGTCCAGTATATCTGAAGGAGCGTCTCCACCCCCATTGATCTACCCAGACACTGAGGTCCAGCTCCAAGGGCCTTCTGGCGGTTCCCTCACTGCGAGAAGCCAAGTTACAGGGAACCAGGCAGAGGGCCTTCTCAGTAGTGGCACCTGCCCTGCGGAACACCCTCCCACCAGATGTCAAAGAGAACAACAACCACCAGACTTTTAGAAGACATCTGAAGGCAGCCCTGTTTAGGGAGGCTTTTAATGTTTGATTGATTATTGTATTTTAATATTTTGTTGGAAGCCGCCCAGAGTGGCTGGGGAAACCCAGGCAGATGGGCGGGGTATAAATAATAAATTATTATTATTATTATTATAAATCGACTTGGGACTCTGGGAGAAGCCATGGATCGTGTGAGATAGGCACAATTATTTATCCTTATATGAGTTACTAAATATGTGCCTGTCCTGTTTATTCAGTGAAGTCAGTTGCATAGAGGCTTACAATAACTAAAATAATAACAACACAGCGGTACCTCGATCTACGAACAGCCCTGTTCACGAACTATTCGGCAAACAAACTCTGCAACACCAGAAGTAGGTGTTCCGGTTAGCAAACTTTGCCATGGAAGCCAAACGGTGGAAGGGCACTGGCGGCAGGAGGCCTCAGTAGGGAAAGCACGCCTTGGTTAACAGTTTCGGTTTAAGAACAGGCTTCCGGAACGGATTAAGTTCGTAAACCAAGGTACCACTGTACTAGAATACAAAACTGGGAAATAGTGAAGCAATAAAACAGGGCAGAGGAGTGGTAACTGCAACACAGAAGAAAGAGAGGTTGCTATGAAGCCGGAAGCCCCGAAAAGAGAGCTATGATAGTAGCAGCCGGTGGGGAGGAGCTGTAAACTGAGGCCAGGTTATATTTTGTCGTTGTAAACTGCCTTGTGTATCGTAATCTAGAAAGGTGGTATACAAATTCAAAGTGAAATGAAGGTTGCATTGCCACCCCTTCCTGCCAGCTGCTCCTGAGCTTCTGGGACAACAGGAAGAGAGAAGGTGCAATGGCTGGCATGGCTAAGATTGAGGGTGGGGGACTTTAAACGTTATGCAGGATTATTGCTGTGATTGCCCTTGTAGAACAAACATACCTGAGTCACCCTGAAAGGACGGCCCAGATCTGTCCACAGTGCACTGCAAGAGAGTTGGGGAACAGTCTGATATACACTTACCCAGGAGTAAGGCCTATTTAACTCCATGGGACTTATTTCTGAGTATGTCCAGTTTAACTGCAGGATCTGCTGCTTGACCTGAGTTCAGAGTTAAGGCCAAGGGTGAAAACAGTAGATGGGATTAGGGCTGCAGGAAGGAACTGAGGAGAAGGGTCCTGTGCTCTCCATATATTGTTGGACTACAAGTCCCATCATCCGTGCCCATTGGCCATGTTGCTGGAGCTGAGGTCAGCTGCGGTCCAGCAATGTCTTGAGGACCACAGGTTCCTCGTCGCTGATCTAAACGATGGGGTGCTTCCTGAGAACGAATGCCTGGCTTAAACAAGTTTGTGCGTAGGAACATAAAGGTAAAGGGACCCCTGACCATTAGGTCCAGTCGTGTCCGACTCTGGGGTTGCAGCGCTCATCTCGCTCTATAGGCCGAGGAGCCAGCGTTTGTCCGCAGACAGCTTCCGGGTCATGTGGTCAGCATGACAAAGCTGCTTCTGGCGAACCAGAGCAGCACACGGAAACGCCGTTTACCTTCCCGCCAGAGCAGTACCATTTATCTACTTGCACTTTGATGTGCTTTCGAACTGCTAGGTGGGCAGGAGCTGGGACCGAGCAACGGGAGCTCACCCCGTCGCAGGGATTCGAACCGCCGACCTTCTGATCAGCAAGCCCTAGGATCTGTGGTTTAACCCACAGTGCAAAAACTGTATTGTGTGAACAGGCTCTCAACAGACTGAAGTTCTTATGTGCAGCATGTAGACCTGACATTGAACCAGGCCAGGCCATTAAAAAAAAAAGTTGACCTACTGTAATGGGCAAACAGGGACATTTAACTGCTTAAGACAATCGTAAAATAACTTTTACTAGCCATTGTCCAAACACCCTGTACGTAGCAGTGCAAATCTCTCTGTGTTCACTCTTAAAAAAATTAAACTGCTAATACTTTACAAATATTTAAAATGCAAACATAGCCAACGACCAAAAATAAAGCAAAACGAAGCACGTGACTTTCTTAGAAGGCTTTGGAGCTGCTGCCAGCCACTGAACTCGAAAGAGCAGTTTTCAGAACCAGTGACATCGTCAACACATCTTTCATTCACACAGACTCTCCTCCCCGCATATCTGACTAGCAAATATTAAACAGGAATGTGAAACCTTTCAGGCTGTGATGCTGACAAATGATGCAAACACTCATGAGAAGAGAACGAAGTTCCTTGCACGGGCCCCGGAAAAATAACAGCTTGGGAGAAGTCATGCCCCAACTTCAAGAGAAGTCTGAACTCGGTGGTGGAGGTGGTGCCCTTATATCAGGGCCAGCCCAGCCATGAGGCAAGGTGAGGCAAGAAGACTGCCTCAGGCGGCAAGATCCACAGGGGCAGCAGATCCCAAAGTAGATCTTTATTCCCCCCTTGTTCCTGATGTCGGTCTTCACTCATCGCTTCACCCCTGGCAGGGAGGGGAATGCCATTTTGTGGCTCGCCTCAAGTGGCAAAATATCTTGGGCCGGCCCTGCCTTATGCCGATTGTCATGGGCCACCAAACTAGACGGCTCTGTATGAGTCAGGGTGGATAAAAATCAACGATTTTTTAAAAAAAAAATCAAAAAAATCGGATTTTTTTTATTTAAATTGGATTTTTAAAATAAAATGCTTTTGGAGGAAAAATCTTTCTAAATATAGTCTTCTATTTAAGTACATTGTAGTCCAAAGGCTATTAATCAGGAAAGAAGGATTTGTTTTAAGTTTATCAAGTGTGCTAAAACTCAGTCTAAGTTTTTTTAAAAAAAATGTTTAACCACATCAGTTAACAAACATGGATACATATGCTATCATGTTATTGTTTTAGTTAAATAAATTGTTTAAATGGTTATTAAGGAAATGATTATTTTTCTCCTTCCAATAAAGTACAGCAGAAAAGTTGTCCAAATATAAACAGTTAACTTATTAAACCTCACCATAATTTCATAATTATTTGTCTAGGTATTTCTAGTAGTATAACCAAATCAGTAATTTTTGATATAACTGTAAAAACTACTCTGAAAATTTATTATTCCAAAAATGAAACCTTCATATGGTTGTAAATATTAAGATTATATCAGCAACAATTAGTCTTTCTGTAAAAAAAAAAAATATTTAAATCAAGTCTTACTGACTAGTGATTTAAATCAAGCCTTACTGACTAGTAATTTAAATCATGATTTAAATCGTGATTTAAATCAATTTGAATTAAATCAAATCCACCCTGGTATGAGTTAAGTAGCTCAACCATTTTTCAGAGGTATAGAGAGGGATCTGTATTGGCAATACCCCTAAGAAAAGTTTTTAAGTGATGCCGGATCTGCCTACGGCCAGGCAAAGCTGGTGCACTGTGTTTCGGTTCAAACCAAAGCTGTTTCTCCGTGCTCTGTGGCAGTAGCCTTCAGACCTGGGAACCTACTTGTGAACCAAGCATATGGGGATTTCTTAATATTTTCTCCATACTGTATATCTGTACAGCGACCAGTCCTGCGTTGCGACCCATCTTAGAACAGGCCATCGGAAGCCCTTGCCCTGCTCCCAACGGCCTTCAAAGTCTTGCCCAGCCTTGGGCTCCCAGATGTTCATGGACTACAACTCCCATCATCTCCGGCCACTGGCCATGTTGGGTAGGAAGTTGTAGTCCAACAATGTTGAAGGACCCAAGGCTGAGGCCTTTTGGGTTGTGGTTTTTGGCGGCAGCACCTTGCCAAACTGAAGCCAACCTGGTGCCTGGCAGGACAGAGGCAGGGTATAAATGTAATTTAAAACAACAACAACAACAACAACAACCATAATCAACAACAACCATGTTTCTGGGAAGGCCCAGAAATCCCTCTGAAAGTCAACTGAGTTGTTGTTGTTTTACCTAAAGGGGAAAGTGGCAATTCTTTGGTAGTGCTGGTGGGGAGGGAGGGATAGCACTCTGCACATGGCTCAGAACCCCAACTCCAAACATCACAACAACAACCATTGTTTAACTTGAAAGGGGTCAAAACTGGGAGGGCCCAGAAGTTCCTCTGAAAGTCACCCTTGTTGTTGTTGTTTTACCTAAGGGAGAAGTGGCAGTTCCTTAGTGGTGGGAGTGGAGGTGAGTGGCACTCTGTACATGGCTCGGAGCCCTGATTCGGAAAGCGCCACCACCACCACCACCATGGCTTAACTCGAAAAGGGGGGAGGAAATCCATCAACTTTATTTCAGCTTTAAGCTCATAACACAAGTCAACACAAGAACAGCAGTTACACTCACACAGTTGAATTTGAAATTATTGGCAATAAAATTAGTGGTACTCAAGACTTGATAAGTATACAAGATAGTGTAAATATTAATTCCAAACAATTTCAATTTCCAAGGGGGAGGAAAGCAGCCGTGACCTGGAAGTGGGGAGGGAGGAGGTGGCACTCTGCACATGGCCCGGAGCCCAGATACCGAAAGTGTCACCACCACCACCACCACGGCTTAACTTGAAAAGGGGGGGGTAGCGACTTGGAGGTGGGGAGGGGGCGACACTCTGCACATGGCCCAGAGCCCTGATTCCGAAAGCGTCACCACTACCACCATGGCCTAACTTGAAAAGAGGAGGAAACAGGCAGTGTCTTGAGGGAGGGAGAGAACGGCACTCTGCATATGGCTCAGAACCCTGAAAAACACCCGAGGCTCTTTTTGTTGTTGTTGCTGCCCTAAGGGGGGAAAGTGGCAGTTCCTAGCTGGTGGCGGGCTGGGAGCGGCACTCTGCGCATGGCTCGGAGGCGTCACTCTGCACATGGCTCGGAGCCCCCTTCTCCCCCCGCTCCGGCCTCACCTCTCCCCCCGCGCGGCTGCGGCTGCTCCGTCCACTCCAAGGCGCCTGTCTCCGGGTCCAGGGCGACCTCGCAGGCGCGCTGCCCCAGCACCAGCGAGGAGACGAGCCGGGACCTCTCGCCCGCCATGGCTCCGGTCCCCTTCGTCAGCGGGGCTCCGGCAGCTGCCTCCGCGGCCCGATCGGCGGCATCGCGGCTGGCGGAGGGCGGCCCGGGCAGGAGGATGGCGAGGCTGCCTGGCCGCTCAGTCCGCCTGCGCGCGCGCCTCTGCCCAGCCTGGCATTTTAGAATCTGTTATCCTTCAGAATTTTCGCAGGTCCCATCCCACGGAGCATGCGCGTGGGTAGCGGCGGCGAGGGAGGGGGGAGAAAGGGGGGGAGAGAAGAGTTCGCGCAAGCCCAGCGGCCGCCGATGAAGCCGCCGCCTCTTGCCCTCAACCGGAGTTACCCTCACTTCTTCTTCTTCTTCTTCTTCTTCTTCTTCTTCTTCTTCTTCTTCTTCTTCTTCTTCTTCTTCCGCTCCCTTTGGTTGTTCGACGGCAGGAGGAGGAGGAGGAGGAAGAGGGAGTCTCGGGGGGGAGGTGGTTCCCGACGTGGAAGGGGGTACCCCAAGGGTCATCTAGACCAACCCCCTGAAGTGGCAGCGTTCTCAACTGGAGCATCCATGGCAGGTGGCCAGCCAAGCCCTTCTTAAAAAAACTCCAAGGAAGGAGAGTGCACCAGCAGATGCAAGGAAAAATTAATAATCATAATAATAAATAATAAGGTAAACGTAAAGGGACCCCTGACCATTAGGTCCAGTCGCGGACGACTCTGGGGTTGCGGCGCTCATCTCGCTTTACTGGCGTACAGCTTCCGGGTCATGTGGCCAGCATGACTAAGCCGCTTCTGGCGAACCAGAGCAGCGCACGGAAACGCCGTTTACCTTCCCGCTGCAGCGGTACCTATTTATCTACTTGCACTTTGACGTGCTTTTGAACTGCTAGGTTGGCAGGAGCAGGGACCGAGCAACGGGAGCTCACCCTGTTGCGGGGATTCGAACCACCAACCTTCTGATTGGCAAGCCCTAGGCTCTGTGGTTTAACCCACAGCGCCACCCGTGTCCCTTAATAATAAATAATAATGACAATATATTTATTATTTATATGTCACCCATCTGACTGGGTTACCCCAGCCGCTCTGGGCGGCTTCCAACAAATTAAAACAGTAAGGAGAAAAGGAGAGGGCAACTATTTTATTTTATTTTATTGTATGTTTGTTTGTTTGTTTCCCCCGAAACATTTATATGCCTCTTGATTGTAGAAAAATGACAACTACCTCCAAGCAGTTTCGCAGAGGAGAGGTAAAAGATAATAAAATCATCATCATCATCATCCAACCATGGTTCAAAACATACAAAAAGTTTCAAGTCAGGATAAGGCTAGAACAAGCTAAAACTCATACAGACATCCAGGGATTGCTGCGGATTATAGGGCGGAAAGAATCAGGAACCTATATAAAAAAACCCATATAAAAGCCAGCCAAACTCTGCTACATCTTATTTCAAGGCTAGGAAAGAGACACCGTACCTCAGAAGGCACAGTGTAGGTCGGTGACAAATTCTCTTGTGACATCCCACATCCCTGTCTGTGAAATTTAGAATCCGCCAAAGAGCGTTGCTAAATATGACACCACTCTGTTTGTCACCCTGATGCAGACTGTCGAGGATCTGACAACACGCAAGAGGCAACAAGGAAGTGGAACGGCTTTGAGTAACCGATGGGGCATGGCTCAAGATGCCATATTACTTTTAAGGAACTAGCTCAGTTTCATGTTTTGCAAGATGCATTCTGATTTGGTCCCTCGGTTTACCAATTCCAATACGTTCTTCTTGTCTGTGCCTTTGTGCCTTTGAGACATGACGCTTGATACAAACGTCAACAGCTATCCAGTGAGGTGGGCTTGTTCAGCTTTTGCTTTTCTGCTTGGAATCTTACTCCCGGCTGCATAATGGGGTCCATCAGTTAAGCCAGCCTAGACCTTGTTGTCCCAGTTGGCATGTGACGTAGTAAGTGTGCATGTGGGTTTCTTCAGTTCTTTCACGACTTAACAACACTAAATTAGATGCACAGATTTTTTTTAAACAAAACCAGAAAGGTGATTTTAAATTGCGGGAGATTGACTATGAAGGAAACCTCATCACTGCAGAGGTGGCATCATACTTGGCTTGCCCTGGGGTGCTGGCAAACCACGCTACGCCACTGCATGCAACCATTTAAATTTCCCACTGGGGCATTGTAGGTACTAACACTCTAGGATGTCCCAGTGCTAACCAGGGCACTGCTGCTATCTGGCAGTGTCAGAGCAACCAGGCTAAGCCCATTAGGGCTTGCTCACATAGGAGGGTGCACCAATAAGAAACAGACCAAGAACTCAGACCAATATAGCATTCAATAGTGAGAATAATCCCTACTAGCAAGTCAAATATAAATTGCAAAAACAAAAATACATGTAGCCATACAGTTGTTATAAACTTAAAACTACAAAGACATACACAAAATAAGTCTTTTAGTGCAATATATTGATGTCGTGTTTGGTGTGAGAGTCTATAAAGCTTAAATAGAGTTCATAATATCGTGTTTGATGTAAAAGTCTTTTAGAATAAGGTAGCATCCATGGTAATACAGAGTCAGAAGTCAGAAGCCAGGAGGTCAGCGTGTACGCAGAGAACAATTGGATACACGCTGACCTCCTTAAACTTAGCTGATGAAGGTAACGACACCGAAAGATGGCCCTGTCCTGGCTTCTGACATCTGACTGTATTACCATGGATGCTACCTTATTCTAAAAGACTTTTACATCAAACATGATACTGATTTTGGACTATTATGAACTCTATTTAAGCTTTAAAGACTCTCACACCAAACGCTGCATCGATCTGTTTCTTATTGGTGTACATATTAACAAGAACTCCAATTTATTTAACACATAGGAGGGTGGCAACTGATGTGTCGCTGTGTCACTCGCTTGTGGTTTGTAACACCCGTCATCCTCCTTCCTGCTTGGAAGGAGGCAAGCCTAGCGAAATGACTTGCGCTGGGTATCATCCTCTGAGGAGAGAAATCCTTGCATAATCCAGTCATGCCATTCAGACCTTCTGCATCATTACTCATCCCTAACTAATGCTAATTGAGAGGAGTGAACTGTGACAATATATATACAGTAGATGCAGGGCAGATCCACACTGTATATTTAAAGCATATTCAATCTACATTTCAATCATGTGTTTTCCTTCCAAAGAATCCTGGGAGCTGCAGTTTAGCCCTATGAGGCTACTCTCCCCAGCACCCTCAAATATATACAAAAATACACACACACACACACACACACATGGAATCATGCGCTTTCCATATGAACCTACGCTGACCCTGAGATAATTCTCTTAGGCCCTTCTTTGTGTGCCTCCTCCACGAGAGGTCTGGAGGGTGGCAGTATGAAAACAGGGCCTTTTCTGCAGTGGCTCCCCATTTGTGGAATGCTCTCCCCTGGGAGGTTCACCTGGCGCCTTCATTGGACACCTTTAGGTGCCTGGCAAAAACATTCCTCTTTAACGAGGGCTTTGGCTGATTGACATCCAATGCCCTTTAAAAATGTGTTTGGGGGTGTAAGGGCTCGGTGTTGTCTCCTCGAGAGTAAAGAGGCAGAAACATCCGTTCTTCTAAAGCTAATGCTTTATTTACAGACTATGTACATCAGAGCGTCTAAGATTCATGTCCGCTTGAGTCGGTTCGAGAATCCGGGAGTAGCTTTTGCCTACTCCTCCCCCAACATAAAAGCTTGGGAATTCCAAAACGTCTCCTCCTTTCTTTACGCTTTTTCCCTCTACGCAGCTGGAGCAACAGAAGTAGCTGACTGCTTTGCTCTGCAACCCCCTCAGGTCGATCTAGGGCTCTGTCAGCATCTCTGACCCTCAACTCAACCGCACTGCCTGACAGTTCCTGTTCCCCACCACTGGGGCTGTCCTTGCTATCTCCGCTGGACTCCGAACTGCTTCTCAAGAGAGGCTGCGCTTCCCTCCATCCCTCCTTCCCCGTCTCAAGTGCCTTGCATGAGGTCAGGTCCCTGACAGGGGGTGTTATTGTTTTTGTTTTTATTATACATTTTGTGTTTTTATATTGTGATTTTATGTTGTAACAACCCTGAGACTGTGGGTATAGGGCAGTACACTACTGCTGCTGCTGCTGCTACTACAACTACTACTACTACTACTAATAATAATAATAATGTGGTTGAAATGTGCATTGAATGTGCTTTAAATGTAAAGCGTGGATCTGCCCCAAGTCTCCTTTTGCAGATGGGTTCCTTGAGCTCCTTGGGAGCATTTATGCCACTAAATTTTTCACATTCAACTTACTAAGTTTGCATTGGGCTCATAGTCTGGGGAAAACTGGGCTAGACGATTGCCAGGCTCTTTCTACTCAATGAATGAAAAAAGAAGACTAAGATGAAAGGATGTAGCAGGCCCACGCCAAGCCCATGGGAGGTATGTAGAGTCAAATTCATTCTGACTTCATATGCCAAAAACCATCCTAAGCCGCTTTTCACTGATCAGCACGCAGGAAAAACCCTGAACAGTCTCTAAGTGTATGTGAAATGTCCTTTGATCAACGAGCGGCATTACTCACTGTGAACGCTCCTCTGAACCGTTTTCAGCCGTCTTTTAAAATAACATAGCGATTATTGGAAATAGCCTCGTCTGGGTTGGGGAAGAGCCCCCAACAAATTCTGATGGCTTGTCAAGAGGGATCCCAGCCTCTTATTCATGCCATTTTCATTTTAAGTGAAAGGCAATTGAGGGAAAGTTATTGACATAGCAGAGGGCCTGGGAACGAATCCAGGAGATAATTTGCTTTCCTGTGGATGCAAATACCACAGTCGAATATGATCCGCTGAGGTTTCAGCAGCAGCCTTTCCCTTTCAAAGCTTGTAAGTGCCCCTAAGAGGCGGCGTGAGATGCTAAAGAGAATCTATACGGAAGTCTCTGTTTACGGCTTTAATAGGATTAAGATCAGGCATAAGCCCTATTAAGGTGTTCCTTCTCCCATGCTTCTCATGGCTGCTGCTTCTGTCTTCTTTGGCGATCCCTCGTAGCCGAGTAAGATTGTATTCCATGAACACGGTCTTAACAGTGAGTCCGTAAGTGACTGTGGAGGCCAATTCTGGATCCACACGTCCTTTCACAGTGGAGACATAGGTTTCTGGGCGGGAGTTGATCGTGGTCAGGGTTTGCCAAGCGTGCCTTCCTCTTAGCCCGTTTCTCCCTTGCGTCCTGAGTTCGAGTGTCTTCAAAGCCCATGACACCTTTGGTCAAGGCTGTTCTCCAATTGGAGAATTGTTTCTAGATTGATTCTAGATCCTGCTGTCCGCCAAGGTGCTAGTGGTTACACACATCCGAAACCCTCCCATTGATTAGGTTATCCATGCTTTTTCCTTTTTTTTTTTTTTTTTATAATTTATATTTATTAAATTTTATACACAAAAGAAAAACAAACAAACACTACAACACTACAATATAACAAAAAAGACATAAAAAACACTCACACATCTAATTCCTTACCAAATTTCCTAACATTATCTATTGGCTTCCTCCCCCTCTTCCCTTCTCACTTATCATTATTACAACCTTTATAGCATTTCCTTTTCATATTCCTTACTAATTCTCTCCTTTTTCTCTTGTACACATTTACCTTAAATTGTTCCCATTGTAATTATGCTGCACAAGTCTTGTTCCTAATCTTATTTCTTATAATCATTTTATCTTCTAATTCATACGTTCTATTTCCATATCCTATCTTATTTCTACTTTACAAATCTAGATACTATAAACTATTTTGTTACTTCCTAGCTATTACTTACTTATATAATACATTTCATTTCTTAACATATTGTCTAAATTTCCCCCACTCTCTTTCCACCACCTCCTCCCCCTGGTCACGGAGTCTCGCGGTCAGTTCGGCGACTTCCAAATACTCGATCATCTTCCTCTGCCATTCGTCAATGGTTGGTAGATCCTTTGTCTTCCAGTGTTTCGCAACTAAAATTCTTGCTGCTGTTGTGGCATACAAAAACAAAGTGTGGTCTTCTTTGGGCAACTCCTGGTTGACCATTCCAAGTAAGAAGGCCTCTGGTTTCTTAATAAATGTGTATTTAAACATCTTTTTCAATTCATTATATACTAATTCCCAGAAGGCCTTCATCCTCGGGCAGGTCCACCACATATGGTAAAAAGTTCCTTCCGTCTTTTCACACTTCCAACATTTGTTGTCTTGCAAATGATAGATTCTTGCTAGCTTGACTGGGGTTAAGTACCACCTATAGATCATTTTCATTACATTTTCTTTCAAAACATTACATGCAGTAAATTTAATACCTGTCCTCCATATCCATGCTTTTTCCTCCCTGCACACAAACCAGATGAATGAAGAAGGAAGTAGTGGCTGTAATCTTGGTATATTCCCACCCACAATGCCATTGGACAGGTGTGGCTGCACCTCACCAACACACACCATTGCCAAGGACTGTCTCAGTGCCAGATTTACATATAAGCTAAACAAGCTATAGCTTAATGCCCTACTCTCTTAGGGGGTTCAAAAAAAAATTTAAAGGAAAAACAACAACTGGATGTACATTTCCAAAATATAGGATAAAGAAACAAATAAAATAAAACCTACACACAGCAACAGTGTTTTGTGTTGTGTAGGCTCCTATGATGTAAGTAATGGGCCCCACCTGCTAGCCTGCTCCCTAAAATATCACTGGTTTGCTCCTTTCTATATATAGGGTGTCTACATTCTGCATGGACTGGTTGCATGGCAACATGCGCAAATGACTTTAGATACCTATTAGGTCCATAAATTACCATATAGCATATATTCAACACACACAAAAACAGTGACAATTTGTTGTTGACAAAGGACAGTTGGACATATAAAGGGCCCCATTATGTTCAGTAGCTTAGGGCCTCATCAAACCTAAATCCGGCCCTGGACTGTCTCCACCTGTTTTCAAATGGGCACACTGTGGAGTAATGCAGCATCCATCTGCAAGGAACTTTTATTTTTCAGAACGAAACCACTTTCTCAAGAAGCGCTTCACAGTGGGCAAAATAAAATAATAATGCAATAGATCTAGATTGTGTATGGACTACACAGGGAAATAAAGCCATGTTGTGTGTTGTTGTTGTTGTTTAGTCCTTCAGTCGTTTCCGACTCTTCGTGACCCCATGGACCAGAGCACGCCAGGCACTCCTGTCTTCCACTGCCTCCCGCAGTTTGGTCAGACTCATGTTGGTAGCTTCGAGAACACTGTCCAACCATCTCGTCCTCTGTTGCCCCCTTCTCCTTGTGCCCTCAACCTTTCCCAACATCAGGGTCTTTTCTAGGGAGTCTTCTCTTCTCATGAGGTGGCCAAAGTATTGGAGCCTCAGCTTCAGGATCTGTCCTTCTAGTGAGCACTCCGGGCTGATTTCCTTCAGAATGGATAGGTTTGATCTTCTTGCAGTCCATGGGACTCTCCAGAGTCTCCTCCAGCACCATAATTCAAAAGCATCAATTCTTCGGCGATCAGCCTTATTTATGGTCCAGCTCTCACTTCCATACATCACTACTGGGAAAACCAATGTTGTGTGTATGCAGCCCTAATCTCTACCGGATGGATGTTTTCCCACTTGCTTTGTCTTTAAGGCCCTAAGATTGAGGATATGTAGAAAAGATTTCTTTTGTTTCAGCTTTCAGTAAACTAGATTAGCCACACAGCACATGAAAGACAATCTGGGAAATTACGGGATCATTTAATTAGTGTAATTCAGGGGACGCACAAGCCTTAATTTTTTGATTGTGGCAAACTTTGTTTTGCCTTTTCCTCTTCCTGGTTGAATGCAGAAGGAGCTGGTGTTTTTGTGTCTCCTATGCCATGTAATCATGGTGGGAACGGGGATGTTAATAATCAGAATTGAATTACAGCTAGGATTGAAGCAGAATGATTTTGAACTCACGCTGCCTGCATCAGAAATAAAGTTTAGCTGATTAGCCAAAGCTCTTCACAAGATTAAAGAGCTAATCAATCAGTGTTAGCAGGGTCAGATTTTCAGGGTAAATTGTTGCTACTACTAGATGTGGGTAGTTACTGTAGAGAAGCTGTTAATACTATTATGCCTTACTGGAAGATACAACACAATCCATTCATTCTGTCCTTACTTAACCTGGGAATCTGCTCAGCCCATCTGAAATGTGGAAACTGTTCCCTTTCTCATTGTCTCGCTTGTATAAAGCTATTGATTGGGGTTTAAAGCAGAGATGGGGAATCTGTGCCCTCCAAGTTGTTGAGTTCCCTCAGCTCTGACCACTGGTCTAGCTGGCTGGGGTTGATGGGCGTCGGTGGAGTTCAACAACAGGAGAGCCAGTGTGGTGTAGTGGTTAAGAGTGGCAGACTCGTAATCTGGTGAATCGGGTTCGCGTCTCCGCTCCTCCACTTGGGCTAGTCACACTTCTCTGAAGTCTCTCAGCCCCACCCACCTCACAGAGTGTTTGTTGTGGGGGAGGAAGGGAAAGGAGAATGTTAGCCGCTTTGAGACTCCTTCAGGGGAGTGAAAGGCGGGATATCAAGTCCAAACTCTTCTTCTTCATCATCATCATCTAAGGCATGAGTAGGCAAATTAAGGCCCGGGGGCTGGATCTAAATCAGCATGTTTTTTTACATGAGCAGAATGTGTCCTTTTATATAGCCTGTAAAATAAGCAGATGTAAAATATGTCTAAAAACAGGCAACATGCATCATGTGCCGCCAACTTAAGGACCACACATGGAGTCTCTACTCCCACAGTTAGTAGGAAATCACCAACTTCCATCATTTACTATAAGCCAAAAAGTTTGTTCTTACTATGTAAATTGTTGGATTGTAAGGTCCACACTCTTAACTAGGCTTCCTCAACCTCGGCCCTCCAGATGTTTTGAGACTACAGTTCCCATCATCCCTGACCACTGGTCCTGCTAGCTAGGGATCATGGGAGCTGTAGGCCAAAAACATCTGGAGGGCCGAGGAAGCCTGCTCTTACCTCTGTTCTATCATACCATTGGTTCGTATTAAATGGGAAAATGTGAATTAAATTGTGAAACCCAATTTCTTTTTTTAATCAAGGCACTCAGTTAAACTTTTTGGCCTAGATACTGTTGCACACTATTGCAATCTATCAAACACGTCCCGTTTGGTGACCCAACGCAACAGAAGACGAGTTCTTCCATAACCATCAGATGAGACTGACAGTAGAAAGAGTTCTTGTTCAATGAAGCCAGGCGTTTCTGTGACCAGTCCGTACCTATCAGTTGTCGCCGAGGCCAAACTAATTTAGTCAAAATATAATTCATTTAATTTTGCAACCCACCTTTCTCGAATGAGAACACTAGCCAGGTAATACCCAGAGAGGGGGAAAAGGTAAATGCCTCAAAAAAATCCATTCAGATATAGATGATTAAACCTCCAAAATTAAATTTTGTAAAAAAAAAAGAATGCACATAAATTTCAAGTCTGCTAAAGAGTGCCAAAGAACTAGAGGCCAGCCCAGACATCCTTTTTATTGTGCATTCATGATTATTTGTATTCATTCATGGTATTGTTTGTTTGTTTCGATCCTGCCAATTTCCTCAGAAGTAGGATTCAAATGAAAAGAAATACAAATAAAATGCAGAGAACTAGAAACGTATTAAAAGTTATGGTTAAAAAGCAATTCAACTATCTACGCAATTAAAACAATGTGTGTGGGGGGAAGTCTATTAAAATGAGATTTGATGGTATTGGAATATATATGATCCCGCCTTCAATGCTGTTTGTGCCTGCAAAAGAGCCAGTGTGGTGTAGTGGTTAAGAGCAGTAGACTCGTAATCTGGTGAACCGGGTTCGCTTCCCCACTCCTCCACATGCAGCTGCTGGGTGATCTTGGGCTAGTCACACTTCTCTGAAGTCTCTCAGCCCCAGTCACCTCACAGAGTGTTTGTTGTGGGGGAGGAAGGGAAAGGAGAATGTTAGCCACTTTGAGACTCCTTAAGGGGAGTGAAAGGCAGAATATCAAGTCCAAACTCTTCTTTTGGGACAGACCTAGTGCTTTGTTTCTGATGAGTCCATGCTCCGTAGCTTCCTACTGCCATCCTGTGATTTGGCACAAATCATTTCTGAGTTGCTGTTCTTTTTGTCCTGATTGGTTGAGCTATAGTGCAAAGGATATCCTTCCGGACAGCGATGATGCTGTAACATCGGGGAAGCATTACAGAACAACAAATAAAGCAGAACGACATGTGGACAGCCCAGTATAAATTCAATACGAATGCGGTATTAGTGTGCCGGTGACTTGTTGCAGAATTCACTCACAAAAGACAGCAGTCTGTAGGGCCCTAGAAAGATCCGTTTCCAGTTCTCAATTAGACTTGGAGTTTTGTGTGACCACCGCATATTTTGTTTTGCTTTTCAAAGTTTGCTGAAACCTCACACCATGGGTAGGCAAGCTAAGGCCTGGGGGCCAGATCCGGCCCAATCGCCTTCTAAATCCGGTCCAGGAATCAGCGTGTTTTTACAAGAGTAGAACATGTCCTTTTATTTAGAATGCATCTCTGGGTTATTTGTGGGGCCTGCCTGATGCTTTTACATGAGTAGAGTGTGTGCTTTTATTTAAAATGCATCTATGGGTTATTTGTGGGGCATAGGAATTTGTTCATCCCCCCCAAAAAATATAGTCTAGCCCCCCACAAGGTCTGAGGGCAGTGGGCCGGCCCCCCGCTGAAAAAGTTTGCTGACCCCTGCCTCACACGGAAAGGGAATTAAGCTCCTCATTTATATGCTAATCAATAGCAGAAATTATTTCAACTAGTGTATGTTAATTGTTTGTGGAAGGAGGACTGTGCCAATGGAAATATGCAAAATAATCTCTCCCATACATTCTCAGATATTCTGAGAATTAAAACAAGTTGTGTTTGAACGGAATAATCTTCACTTTGATCATTGTCCAGCCGAATATTGAAGTAAAGATGAAGATGACAGCCGGGTATGAAGTTGTCTGAATTGCTGATACAAGGATGCAAATGAGCTCCGTCGCTTTGCCTAAAAGTGCAGAGCCCAGCTTTTTCCACACTGTGTCTTTTGACAACTCAGCATATACGCTGGGCCAAGCTGTCTGGCTTCGCTCTCATTTCCTTATAGCATCAGATGGATGTCTAAGGATGTCGGGAACAGCATACATAATTAGCCACAGTCAATTAAACGTGCCTCAGAAAGAGGAAAATATTTATCTCTGCAGATTAGGGTTGCCAGCTGACCGGTGGAGGGGGGGGGGGGAGCCCTGGCCTGCTCTTCTGCTTTATAAACTGTAGTCAAAATCAGCATGTGATCATTATTTTTTCCGGAATAGCGATAATCCTGATCACCTACTAATGGCTGCAGATCAAGCTACTGCTAAAGTCTAGGAACTAGAGAGGAAATGGCACTTTTGTACGGTAAGTCAGGGAACACTGCCATGGTAACTTTCTATTCCAGGGGTCAGCAACCTTTTTCAGCTGTGGGCCGGTCCACCGTCCCTCAGACCATGTGGTGGGCCGGACTATATTTTGAAAAAAAAAAATGAACAAATTCCTATGCCCCACAAATAACCCAGAGATGCATTTTAAATAAAATGACACATTCTACTCATGTAAAAACATGCCGATTCCCGGACTGTCCGTGGGCCGGATTGAGAAGGCGAATGGGCCAGATCCAGCCCCCAGGCCTAAGGTTGCCTACTGTTGCGAACCCCTTTTTCCTAGTCAGACACTCCGTTACTAATTTTTGATTTTCTCAAGGTGCGCAGGATATAACCTTATCCCCTTCCACCTTATCCTCCAAGGTTCGACTCTGTAACCGATCTCCCTTTAAACTGAGGGGATCCCTGTAACGTGAGTGCTCCCGTCCAGCTGCCGTGGCCTGATGTATATCTCGCTCTGGGCTGTTATGATGAAAAACCCCTGTGCCTACAGTCTAGGGCAGTGATGGCTAACCTTGACACCCCAGATGTTTTGGAACTACAACTCCCATCATCCCTAGCTAACAGGATCAGTGGTCAGGGATGATGGGAGTTGTAGTCCCAAAACATCTGGAGTGTCAAGGTTAGCCACCACTGGTCTAGGGCCTCCTTAACTCCTTCACTCTAGGGCCTCTTTCACTCTGGATCCCTCACTGTATCAGCTGCCTAGCCGCCGCTAGCAACTCTGTGGCATTTTTTTTAAAAATGTGAAAAAACCTTTATTAATCAGTTATTGGTTATAACATGTACAATTCAGTCTTCTTTTATATACATACATTTATATACGTTTTGTATGCATTGTGTTTTCATTTTTATAAATAAAACTTTTTGTTAAATACTATTGACTGAATACATTATCTGTATCTAATACAATATTCCTCTTCTCTCAACTAAGCCTTAGTTGAGAAAGTATAAAGGAACGAAAGAAAACAAAACATAATAAAGCTTAGGTTACAAATAAAATAAAATAAACACCATACTGTCCTCCCTCCTTCCTTCCATACAAACAGAGTCAATCCTATTGAATACTAAGCGAATCGATACCCATTACATTCTATCCCTTAACATTGATTGAATATATCTACTAATTTCCCCCAACTGGGAGAGGAGCTGCTTCCTTTGAAATCCGGGGAATTTAAGGGATATCAACAATCCGGGATAGCAGTGGGAAACGGCATTGGAATAAGGGAGTTTCCCGCCAAAAAAAGGGAGGGTTGACAGCTATGGCTGGGAGTGTATCATTATTCCATTTCTCTGCAATGGGTATAATTAGATTACTCAGTCATTCTTGATAGGAAGGCATAGCATAATTACTGCCTGTCTTCAGAGGAGACATGTCCAGAACAGCATCTCATGCAGAAATACAGGGGATTAGTTCATCTAAGGTCAGCTGGTCCCAGGACTTAATGGTCAAGATGTGGTCATCTAGCCTAGTTGTTTTTGAGGGAGCTCTTGCTGCTGAGGGGGGGCCCTGGAATTTTGCCCCAAAGGCTTACGCTGAGAGTTGCCACTGTAGTTAGTTCTTTTTTTCCAGCCCTACATATAGCTATTTGGGGGCGTAGGTGTGTGAATGAGCGTTCAGTTCAGACAAAAGTGTGCTTCAGTCATCAGACTTTGCAGTTTCTGTGTCTCAATAGCTTATTGTTGCTGGCAATATCCCCAAAGTGACAAGGATCCTGCAATTCTGAGCCACAAGTGAATCTCAATAATAAGCCATCTGCTAGCAGAAGAGTCCCTGTCGTTCTAGTTAAAAGGCGGTTTGTGCCTCTTGGTAACCCTCGGAAAGAGCAAAAATGTATAAATTGGATTCCTCCCGCCAGAATGACGGCACTTCTTTTGTCATAGCAGTTTTCAGTCTCTTTTCTGTGCCTTGGAACGATTTCAGAAACAACGCTTTCGCCACCCACAATGATATGAGAGAGCTCTCTTCCCACCAGCTCTTGGGAAAGCCCAGCAAGGATCCCTAAACTGAGAACAACAAGGCAATTGTTATGTAAGTACCGTTGGGAAGAAGTTTCAAACCAAACGCTGGAAGGAGCAGGGGCGTAACAAGGGGGCGGGGGGCGGGCCGCCCTGGGCAGCGCCCTGGTGGGGGTGACACTTGGGGCGGGGGCCTCGCCCCCCGCAGCCGCCCTGCGTTGTTTTTTTTTAAGGCTATTTTCAGCGCTGCCGGGATAGAGCCGCAGGGGTGGCCAGCAAGGAGGGGTGTCACGCTTGTCGCTGACGTGACACCTCCCCTCGCTGGCCGCCCCTGCGGCTCTGCCCTGGCAGCACCGAAAAAAAGCCTCCCCCCCCCGCTTTCAGTGTTTTTTTTCGCCACTGGGCTCCCTGGGCGGAGCCGCAGCATGGAGGAGAGGGGCAGGCCAGCCAGGAGGGGGTGACACCTCAAAGCACCTGCTTTGTCTTCCTTTCCCCCCCTTTCAGCGGCTTTTTTCGCCCGGGCATGGGGCAAGGGGCGGAGGCGTCGCTCCATGCGCATGCGCGTTGTGACGTCATGCACACGGAGCGACGCCCCGCCCCCAGGGGTGCCGCTTGGCTTGCCGCCCCTGGTAGCCAAGCGGCACGCTACGCCCCTGGGAAGGAGAAAAGGCTGCGTACATTGAACCTGTGTAAGACGGACATCGTGGTACGGTCAAGAGAACATCGGGGAATAAACCGTAAGAAGAGATCAGGAATGTAGATGGTTTCTCTGCAAAATCGTATCAGGGAAGGGCAGATCTGAGCAGATCCTCCTCTGCTGCTAGCCAGATAGAAATGTCTTGGTTCCTTTCTTCATCAGGCCTGTATGGACACGTCATGGATTCATCTTGTTTCACCCCACCTATTAATTCCTGGCCGTTGACATTCCTTGTGCTACCCAGCCTTCTTCACACTGTTGCCCTGCCCTTGGCAATTCTGCTTCTAATGGATATTAACATATAAAGGAGAGCAGCGAGGCTTCCCAACGTGAGCTCCACTTGCAAACTTGTTTCTGAATGGCTGCACTTGCAACTAGGGATGAGTGAATATGCCAGTTTTGTTTTTTTCCTCTGTTTCTCCTTTTCCCGATCTTAAGTTCAGTTCTCTTCATTTGCACATCAGTTTGCAAATTCTGCAGGTAACCTGCTTCTGCTCCTCTCTCTTCACCCCTCTTCTAGTCCTGGGAGACAGTGGAGCAGGACAAAGAGCTGTGGAAGTCCTTGACTCTACGCCAGCCTGGCCTCTCTCTCCCTCCTCCTGCACCTGTTCCCCAATCCTCCAGCTCTCTCCTGCCTCTGCCTGTGGCGATCACACAGGGCCCCCGGTTGTTTCACGGACTATTGACCCTGTGCCACCACTTTACCGCTGCCACCAACCAGGTTCTCCCTGGTAAACACTCAGTCAGGATTTAAGTTGAACAAAGAATATCAAGAGTTTATTCCCACACACCAACAAGCTTTCGATATTAAATACACTGTTACACTTTATCCTCTCCGTCTCATTCCTGTCTTTAGCTCACTCTAAGTTCCACACACACCACCCTCACAACCAACTGAGCTTTCCAACTATTCTCTCTCTAATCCCAACTGAACTAACTGCCAAAACCCCTGTGCTGAGCCTTAAACACAGTTAGGCTCCACCCCTGGGCTCCCTATTGGTCAGCATATTAACCCTTTTATTTCCATATGTACAAACATGTTCCCAAAGAGTGGGCAAATACCACATTGCCTCTCATCCCCTGGCTATTGCAGGCTCCTCCACATCACCGAACCCTTCTTCTAGGTCAGTCTCCAACCCCCCTTCACCACCACTCAGTGTCCAGCCAGTCCCCAACATAGTTCTGGAGAAATACCTCTTTAGAAAATCCATGTGCGACCACTCTGAACGAGGCATCCTAAGTTGGGAATAGGGATGTGGGTGGCACTGTGGTCTAAACCACTGAGCCCCTTGGGCTTGCTGATCGGAAGGTCAGCAGTTCAAATCCCCACGATGGAGTGAGCTCCCGTTGCTCTGTCCCAGCTCCTGCCAACCTAGCAGTTCAAAAGCAAGCCAGTGCAAGTAGATAAATAGGTACCGCTGCAGCAGGAAGGTAAACAGTGTTTCTGTGCACTCTGGTTTCCCTCACGGTGTTCCGTTGCGCCAGAAGTGGTTTAGTCATGCTGGCCACATGACCTGGAAAGCTGTCTGTGGACAAACACCGGCTCCCTTTGTCATGGTTCGGTCTACGGGTGAGGGAAGTCCCAGCAGAGGACATCAGGACCGGGGGCAAGATGGAGAGGTAGGAGCAGAAATACGAGTCCAGAAACCCGGGGTCTGAGGATCAGGGAGCAGAAAGTCACGAAGTCAAAGGTTCGGGGGTCGAGAGACAAGGAGTCCAGAAGCCGAGGTCCAGGGATCAGGAAGCAGGAGGCAGGAAACAAGGGGCCAGACGCAGCAAGGCAGGAAGTGCGTTGCTGTGGCAAAGAGCCGAAGGGAAATGCTGACCTATATCCCCTCCCGGCTCTTGCCACCAGGTGCAGCGAGTTACCAAGTGGCCTCACCTGTGCGGCCGCACCTTGCCTCTCCAGAACAAACTGAGGAAGGCCCCAGTCCTGCGAAGCCCTGCTGGTCCCAGGGCCTGGCTCCTGCACGCACTCCTGGCACCCTCAGCCTGAAAGCGAGATGTGTGCCCGGAGACTGTCTCGCCAGAGTGGGGCATGCTCTAGTTATCTCCCGCTTGGACTACTGCAATGCGCTCTACGTGGGGCTACCTTTGAAGGAGACCCGGAAACTGCAATTAATCCAGAATGCGGCAGCTAGACTGGTGACTGGGAGTGGCCGCCGGGACCACATAACACCGGTCCTGAGAGAACGACATTGGCTCCCAGTATGTTTCCGAGCACAATTCAAAGTGTTGGTACTGACCTTTAAAGCCCTAAACGGCCTCGGTCCTGTATACCTGAAGGAGCGTCTCCACCCCCACCGTTCAGCCCGGACACTGAGATCCAACGCCGAGGGCCTTCTGGCAGTTCCCTCACTGTGAGAAGCAAAGCTACAGGGAACCAGGCAGAGGGCCTTCTCGGTAGTGGCGCCCGCCCTGTGGACCGCCCTCCCAGCAGAGGTTAAAGGGATCAACAACTACATGACATTTAGAAAATACCTGAAGGCAGCCCTGTTTAGGGAAGTTTTTAATCTGTGATCTGTTAATGTATTTTAATGCTTGCTGGAAGCCACCCAGAGTGGCTGGGGAGACCCGGCCAGATGGGCGGGGTACAAATATTAAATAATAATAATAATAATAATAATAATAATAATTACCCCTTAGCCGCCTTTGACTGGACTTCACTGTCCAGGTGTCCTTTACCTTTCCCCCCTAAGTTGGGTGTGTGTGAGAACCACAAACATCAGGTATCACAGAGACCAGTATGTTAACTATTGATTTCCCAACCCTGCCCTTGTGAATAGCTCGGGTGTCTGATTGGAATTCCGTGCTTCTGTTCCTCCTGAGCTGCTTGTTCTCCGGCCCCGGAAGAGCAGAGAGGAGCTCCGTAAATAAGCTCCTCATTTCCAAGGTGGAGATTGCCGAGGTACAGCCGCAGCTGCTATCAGCTCTCTTGCTAGCAGCCCCCAGGGGCATCTCTCTTTAAGATCTCATGATGAAGTCATAACATGGTCCTCTGGGGAAGCCACTTGCTATTCTTCCTTCACAGGGCAATAACAGCAGGCTCAAAGGAGGCCAGTTGGTTTTGTCCTGCTGCTAGACCCAGCGCTTGTTCTTACAACAGCACAAATAATTAATCCTCTCCTCTGGGGTTGCCATGGGGAAAGAGGAAGGTTGTTCAGCGGTGCTCTGGGAAGGCAATGACTTTTCCTCACCTGCCTTCCCAACCTTGCTGCTCCTTCTGCTCAAGATAACAAGAAAAGTGCTCCCTCCTATTCAGGCGCCTTATTTTGGGCGTATGACTGTGCCATACACACAGTTGGGACGAGGGTTAAACCACAGAGCCTAGGGCTTGCCAATCAGAAGGTCGGCGGTTCGAATCCCCACGACAGGATGAGCTCCCGTTGCTCGGTCCCTGCTCCTGCCAACCTAGCAGTTCAAAAGCATGTCAAAGTGCAAGTAGATAAATAGGTACCACTCCGTCGGGAAGGTAAACGGCATTTCCGTGCGCTGCTCTGGTTCGCCCAAAGTGGATTAGTCATGCTGGCCACATGACCCAGAAGCTGTACGCCGGCTCCCTCGGCCAATAAAGCGAGATGAGCGCCGCAACCCCAGAGTCGGTCACGACTGGACCTAATGGACCCTTTACCTTTACCTTTATGGCTGTGCCGCGTTTGCCAAGAGCTCATTTCTTTTTTTTTCTTTTCTTTTTTTTCAGCCTGCGTACCAGATGGAGTTGATAGACAGCTGCCCTGGATACAGAATTGACCTGCGCCTCCATGGACAGCTGTGAGTCCAAAATGACTCCCAGGCTGCACACCTTGTCCTTCAGGGGCACAATTACCCCATTCAGGACCAGGGAGTCCCCCCACCTGCTCGCACCCTGTCCCCCAAGAACAGTACTTCTGTCTTGTCAGGATTCAATCTCAATCTGTTAGCCGCCATCCATCCTCCAACCGCCTCCAGGCACTCACACGGGACCTGGGTTCCACTTCCCCACTCACCTCACAGAATGTTTGTTGTGGGGGAGGAAGGGAAAGGAGAATGTTAGCCGCTTTGAGACTCCTTCGGGTAGTGATAAAGCAGGATATCAAATCCAAACTCTTCCTCCTCCTCCTCCCCCTTCTTCTTCTTCTTCCTCTTCTTCTTCTTCCTTTTTTGTTCTCCTCATTTGCACAATTTTCCAAAGAAAGCCATCTTGCCTCTAATAGCTTCTTTGACCCTGCTTGTTAACCACACCGGCATTTTCTTGGCCCTGACGCTCTTTCCTGATCTGCAGTTCTAGCCGAACATCTTCTATTGCGGTTTTAGAGAGATTTCTTATTAATGAGGATATTTCTCCCTTCCCTTTTTCCAGTGGGTTTCTTCTTTTCAATTTCACATCTGCCTTGATCAGAGTTGTTAACTATAGCCTCCCCAAAGACAACCCAATTCAATTAACCTTTCAGTGTAACATGTTATGTTAGAGGTTTTCCAAATACTGGGAGATTAACAGCTTTAAAGGGTGACACCCTTATGAGATGAAATTGGGGTGTGTTATTTTGGTTAATTGAATTGAATCGACTGTATGTTCTGCATTGTTACATTTCCTAAATAAATAAAATAGTTCAAATGCTCAATGTGATCTGGTTTGGATATATTATAATCATGTCACATTCCTATGTTCATCACCACTGTCCAGCATGTTTAAGCAGATTCCTGCTGCTGCTGTAGGCAGTGTCAGCATTTTTCTTGCCTCATTGGACAGGCTGGGCAACAGAACAGCTGGTTATTCTGGCCAATCAGCAGTGCCATAGCATGGGAGGGGCCACAGGAGTGGTTGTCTTGGGTGCAAAATTCTTAGGGGCACGAAATTTCAAAAGAGAAAGAAGGAAAGTAGTAATACCGTGTTTCCCCCTTTTTAAGACACCGTCTTATAACTTCTTTCCTCAAAAAAACACAGGGTGGCTTATTTTCGGTGGGATGTCTTATTTTTTATTGGGGAATAATAAAGGGGTTCTTTCTTACTGTTCTTTACTGGTACCGTTGTGCTCATCTCAAGTGATTTGATATTTGCACATTGAAGATAACCAGAAGTCAGCGTGGTAGAGTCTTTCATTGACTTTATTCAATACTGGACTGGTGGAAAATGGGCCAGGGAGTGCTAATGGTCCATGAGTTAGGGGGCACCATACTTGACTTGCCCCGGGCGCTGTCAGGGCCGTCTTAAGCATATCCGGCGCCGTGGTGCAAAGATCCGTCCAGCGCCCCACCCCTCGTTTCCCAGAGTTGTCGACTGTGGCGAACCTGCCCTAAGTTAAGGGATTCTCTTTAAGAGTTAATGTTCACTCCATGCTTGAGTGGCAGCTCACTCGGGGGAGGCGGGACATTCCGCACTTTAAAAGGAGGGAGCAGCCGTTGGTGAGAGAAGAAGAGGGAGGGAGGGAGTGGTGACTAGAAGAAGAGGGAGTGGGACCAGGATAGTGGTGGGTAGGATAGGTAGGATAGGATAGGATGAAGATCAGTTTGTTAAACTGAAAGTGTTTATGCTTATGGTTGGAAACTAAGCGGATGAACTAATACCCTGTTTCCCCTTTTTTAATACGTAGTCATAAAGTAAGCCATGGCAGGGTTTTTTTACCTTTGTGAGAAGTAAGACGTACCCCAAAAGTAAGCCGTGGTGCCGCCACAGGGGGAGGCTGTACCATACCATACTGACGTAATAAAAATAAGACATCCCCCCGAAAATAAGCCACCCTGTGTTTTTTTGAGGGGAAAAAATTATAAGACGGTGTCTTAAAAAGGGGGAAAGACGGTAAAGATCTGAAAAGTTATGTTATGTAAAGAATAAAAACTTGTTTTCGTTGAGCCAAGAAGTTATCGTCGTTTATGGTTGGGTCCAGCGATATATGAATGCTTATGAGGAAAGGAACTCAGGGAAGAGACAAAACTCACATGCAGGGAGATAGTTTGTGTCTCAGGGTTTCTCTCAAAAGGGGCAAGAGGGTAGTGGCCTTGGTAAAGCTACACAGTTGCTAAAGGAGTCGGCTAACTGACACAAGGGGGGGATCTGAAGGGACAGAGGCCCCAGTACTGCAAGCTGAGAGGCAGGTTAACCCCAGGAGCCCAGAGCATTGGGAATATATATATCTACCGCGGTCACGGCAGCTGGACAAAAGAAACCCCTGTTACTAAGATATCCCAGGTTACAATAAAAAGGGATTGACAACTCAGACAGACCTCAAAGGATAGAGGTGGGGCGAAAAGGAATTATAACCCGGAACACCTCAGTAATAAATACACTTAGTAATAGTCAAAGGGGTGAAGCGTGAAGCTTGAGGGGAGGTTCGTCGCATCGACCTTCTCCCAAGCCTCTGTGGGAATCGCTCTCCTCCCGCGGAGGCTTGGGAGGCAAGCTGCACGCCCGCCAGCCATATGGTTGACGGGGAGCAGCTGGCGGGCGTGCAGGGAAAGGGGAGGCCGCCAGCAAAGCCGCACAGCTTCCCCACTCGCTTGGGCGCCCCTGAGAGGCCAGCGCCCTGGCGCAACGCACCAGTAAGCCCAATAGGAAAGACGGCACTGGGCGCTGTAAACCCAGATAACACCACTGCTACTCATTGATATCTAGGAGCCAGGACCAAGTTCGGGACACCAAGGATATCACAACGGGGCCTTTAATAAGAAATGTTGGTTATATTCTAGTTTCACATTTTGGGATAAGAGTCATTCCCTTAAACTGAAGCAGGAACGAGTAACACCGGCTCACCACAGGGTTGTGTGTTGAGTCCCCTGCTCTATACCCTCTATACGTATGACGTATACAGCCATCTATTCCAGCAACAAAATCATCAAGTTTGCTGATGACACTACTGTGGTGGGGCTCATTTCAGGAGGGGATGAGTCCACCTATCGGGATGAGGTGGAGCAGTTCTGTGCTTGGGGTAGAGATAACAATCTGGCTCTTAATACTGCCAAGACCAAGGAACTGGTGCTGGATTATAGGGGGGGGGGAGGTGGATATTCAGCCCCTGTATATCAGCGGGGACCAGATGGAGAGGGTGGCTGTATTCAAGTTTTGGGGAGTGATTATAGAGCAGGGTATGACTTGGAGCGCAAATACTACTGCTCTGGTAAAGAAGGCCCAGCAGAGAATTTATTTCCTCAGACTTTTAAAGAAGAACAATCTGAGTGAGAGACTGCCGGTGTCCTTCTACCGAGGCTCCATAGAAAGCATTCTTATATACTGTATTTGTGCTTGGTTCTGCAGCTGCACAGCCAGGGAGAAGAAGGTACTTCAGAAGGTCATAACCACAGCCCAAAATATTATTGGTCATCCTCTCCCATCTCTGGAAGAACTATACAGTTCCCGTTGCCTTAAAAAGGTAAACAATATTTTAAAGGATCCATCTCATCCAGGATATAGTCTCTTTGCACCACTGCCTTCGGGTAGAAGATATAGAACAATTAGATCAAGAACAAATAGATTGAAGAGCAGTTTCTACCCAAGAACTATAACCATCTTAAATGCTGTAACCAGATAATATGACCTTGGAGAGCTGTGATGGGTGTATGTGTGTGTATGTGTGGCTTTTTTTGGTGTGTGTGTGTTTTGTGCTGGTTTTTTTTTTCCTTTCTGTTTTTTACGGGATGGCATGCAATTTCGTTGCACTTGTATAGCGTTGTGCTTGTACTTGTGCAATGACAATAAATCAATTATCTTATCATCTTATCTTATCTTATCTTATCTTATCTTATCTTTGGCCTGCCAGATGTTGCTGAATCGCAGCTCCTACCCTGGTCATGACATTTGGAGCTACAAACCAATGTATGTGATGTAACAGATGTGGTGTTGCTGAACTACAGCTCCCATCAGCACCAGGGAATATGGGAGTTGTAGTTCAGTAGCCATAGGCTCCCCATGCTTGCAATATAAGAATGATATTGTATTTTTAATATTCTGTTGGGAGCCCCCCAGAGGGGAAACCCAGCCAGATGGGCAGGGTATAAATAGATTAATAATAACTTGTTTTTAAAAAAATCTAACTTCTCCCAAGCAATTCATAAAGCGGGCAGCAGGTCTGGATCATAAGTAGCGAAAGAACAGTAGGGAATTTTTATTTGTATTTCAAACATATCTCACTTTTCCACTGCACTTTGGAGAAGTTTCTCAAAGATGATGGTGAATGACATACTCATTTCCTCCGGCTACTTGTGAAATCTCATTTTAATGATCATACACGCCAGAAATATTTCTACAGTACTTCAGTGTCTCACTAGAAAAGATTAATCCTCTGAGCCTTTTCCATTTAGAATGCTTCTGACTTCTGAGATAGTCTAGTTGGCCTCTCATCTATTTCCCAGGAAGCACAGATTCTCCGGTGGTCCCCTGTCTGTATTCTAAGGACACTTCTCGTAATAAGATAGAAAGACCCTGAAGCAATTGTCAAGATCTTTCGAGTGAACTTGAAATTGAATTACTGAAGATTTAGAAACTAACCTGATCTTGCTTTTGCATGATTTCCAGCCTCATTCAGGGAAGCATCTGAGGAAAGTGATATGAGTGTTGCACTTTTTCGTGCAATTGCTTTCTTGCACAAGCCCCTATCGCAATGGATATGAAATTGAGTAGCAACACGTACATCAAAAGGATTTTGTTGATGCAATAGGAGTGGGGGGGGGGGGGACAACCGAAAACCAGGGCCTTTCTTTTAGGATTTGCAGCACACTGGCCTCCAGCAGTCAAAGTCGGGAACTTTAGACTCCGAACTTAATGACTATATGGTGGGAGGGGCAGGGGTGTCGCAAGGGGGGTGCGGGAGGTGCGGGTGTCATGCCTGTGGGGGGTGACAAAATCCAGCCACCATTATGCTGTAGATCCACTGTCAGGTTACGTTTAATTTGGTACTAGTGGGCCCAGCCACAAGTTGCTGTGGCTCATTTTATGCTTATTACCATCAGTAGCAGCCACAGCCAAAATAAACCCCCACCTACCCCCGCCGGCATCGTGTGCACTCTGCACGCGCTCAGGTGCCCTCTCGCGGTCTGTGGCAGAAAAAGCTGAGGAAGGAGGCCTCTGACGCCGTCTGAGGGAAAAGCACTATGGAAACGCACAGATAAAAAACACACATCAGGAGATCACTGAGGGACGATCACGGTGGCCATTTCCTGGCGTTCCTTGCCTGTGGCCTTTTCAAGGGGAAAAGTGCTAGTAACCCTCTACAGAGAGGATTTGATTCCATTTCCCAGAGTGCCTTGAGCGCGCGGTTGGTTGGGATAATAAGCCCACCATTTCCCAGCATGCCTTGCGGTTTGGGCGAAAGAGCTTAGTTCTCCCACAGGGCGCCTTGACTCCATTTCCCAGCGTGCCTTGCTGGTCCGGCCTAGTTAACTGCGAGAGGTGGTGGCCTCCATTTCCCTGCGTGCCTTTGACAAAATAGATATTTACATTTCCCTGTATCCCAGCCAATTTAATCACATCCTTGTCTGGCATTCAGGTATCAGGAAGCCACTAACACAATCAACCCCTCCTTCCTTGCAGAGAAACAGTTTGTCAGTTTGGGAGTGAAAATGGAGGCAGGCCTGTGGCCTGTCTTCAGACATGTGGCCTTGTTTTGCTTGGCACACTTATGAACAATTATTATATATATAGATAAGACCTTGATATTCTTACAACACCTTGCGGGTCCGGCCTAGTTAACTGCGAGAGGCAGCGGCCTCCATTTCCTAGTGTGCCTTGCGGCTATTAAAAGCCTATTAAAAGCCGAGTCGACTATCAGGGAAAGAGGCAGGCCATCGCTTCTTTGAACTCTATTTCCCAGACATCCTTGCGGCCCTGGCCTGAAGAGTCCATTGAGATATGACGCTGCCCTGCGATGAGCCTTTCTATTGGAAGCTGATGATGACATATAATATGTATGCCATTTTTTTTAGCGTTTATTCTATATTTTAGGTATGTCAGGTGTGGTTTTTTTGAATTTTTATCATGCCAGATCCTTCCTTGATGGTCATGGTACGCTGTTTCCTTAATTTGATGAGATTTGGTCCAGCGGTTACGGAGCACGGTGGTGTCCGCCGCGCACGCAATGGGAACATTTTTATATATAGAGATAGATAGATGTATAATTATTTATGCAGTTTATTTTATCTCTGTAAAATGTATAAGATTACAATATTATATTTATTTGTATTATCTAGAATGCATATTACTGATGAAGCCAAGGATGGCGAAACAATGATAAGATATTCCGGAAATCCTTGTCGCACTTTTGTCCTGTGGAACTACTATTGGACTACGCGAACAAACGCATGAGAAAAGACTTTAACATATGTTGGAACTTTTTCATAAGAGCTGATTGGAGAGACAATTTATCCTCTGTGTCTTTGGGTCCTTCAGTTGAACTGTATATCTCACCCTTGATGAATGCTAATACCGGTAGGACATAGTGAGTAACAGACTTTATTTGTGTTATAACGCAGCCAGTTATGTTTATTGTGTTTATGTAGTATCTTGTACGTAGCCAAAGGTTTGATGTTGTGTTGCCTATATGGTGGGAGCGGCAGGGGTGTCGCAAGGGGGTGGGGGTGCGGTCCGCCCCGGGCGACATGCCTGGGGGGGTGACAAAATCCCCCTGGGCAGATCGGTGTGGCAGCGCTCGCATCCCCGGAGGGGCGTATATTCACGATTGTGAAAATCCGCCCGCTGATTGCGCAAATCCGCCTGGCAATCAGCTGGGCACCCCTGGTGGGCGGCATTTGCACCCCCTGCGGGTGGCGTTCGCATCCCCAGCTGACAGGGTTTTATGTGATTGGTGGTCAGATTTGCGCGATCTGCGGGCGTATCTGTTTCGCGGCCAACCCTGCCTAAAAAACGGTCAACAACTTTGGGGTACCCTCCCTAAAAAAAGCTCAACAACTCTGGACGTTTCCAAAAATTGCAATGTGCGTGTGGGGGGGTACAAAAAAAAAAAATCGCACCGGGTACCACCTGACCTTGCTACGCCTCTGCAGGGGGGGCAGTGGCATAGCATGGGGGACATAGGGGCAGTTGCCCCAGGCACAAAATTGTTAGGGGAACGAAATTCCAAAAACCGGCGCTGCCTCAATACAGCTGTGCACTTCCTTTGCTGGGCTCCGTTGAAAAGGGTTTCTCCATGTGAACCAGGAAGTGACCCATCCAGACAACGGAACAACTCTTCTTTTCTTATCTCTGTAGCTGATGTGGACATCATTAGGCAGTTGAATGTGCATGTGTACTCTGTTCTTTTATAATAATAATAATAATAATAATAATAATAATAATAATACTCTGGGCGGCTTCCAACAAATATCAAAATACATTAAAATATCACAGATTAAAAAACTTCCCTAAACAGGGCTGCCTTCAGGTATTTTCTAAATGTCAGGTAGCTGTTTATTGCTTTGACCTCTGCTGGGAGGGGGTTCCACAGGGCGGGCACCACTACCGAGAAGGCCCTTTGCCTGGTTCCCTGTAGCTTTGCTTCTCGCAGTGAGGGAACCGCCAGAAGGCCCTCGGCGCTGGACCTCAGTGTCCGGGCAGAACGATGGGGGATGGAGACGCTCCTTCAGGTATACAGGACCGAGGCTGTTTAGGGCTTTAAAGGTCAGCACCAAGACTTTGAATTGTGCTCGGAAAGCTCCCTTCCCCCCCCTTCCGCATGACCCTGGGTTCTGGCAACTCATGCTATGCCACTGGGAGGAAGGCTCTTTTGCAGGTAATGTGTATTGCTTTAAAATTTGTTATCCCGGTCCTGCTGAATTTAACTGCACAAACCTACATTCCCGTATGTGCGTGAATCAGGGAGGAGAGAAGCAGTCGCAGCTTCCTCTCTGGGTGCCCACATGCTTCCGCTAAGCCATGGTTTGGCTTAGCGTGACATGCAAACCAGGCAACTTTGTCAACAGAAAAATGATTGAAATGGGGTATACAAACTCCCATGCTCTTATAACAACTACCGGTATGTTAGCAAATGTAACAGAATCCTGCAAAGAATAATGGAAACACATTGCCCTTGTTTTCCGTTGTCTGCCTGGAATTCCAATGTTCTTCTACGTAGCACAATTGATATAAGTACAGTTCTTGTGATGCGCTTTCCTTCAAAGCAAACTGGCCTGTTGAAATGCTTCCTGGAACGTCTCTCTGTTGTGTGAAATGAGTGCAGTGAAACAACATGATGGCGCAACATGAAATACCCATGTCAGTCTGATGGCCTGGGATTCAGACTCAGATGCTGAACCTGAGGGATCCCAGCCTGCACAGGATTCCCCACCTCCAAAACCAGCAGAGCTGGGGCTAGGGCCTGAGTCTGAAGGGTCCTCATCTGTGCTGGATCCTCAGGTGCAGGCATCTGCTGAGTCTGCTCTGGCTCCTGATGGGGTGGAGGACCCATTGCCTGCAGGTGCTCCACTCCCACCCCCGTCAGGGGAAGCTGAGGTTGCCTCTGGGTCTGGTAACCCTCCAGCCTCTCCTGAGCTGCAGAGGCTCAGGGCAGAGAGGCGAAGGGAACTGAGTTCCCGCAGGAGGAGTGCTTGCCTCCAAGCCAGGAGAGGCGAGTCACCAGAGGATCGGGGCCGCCCTATGCCTCGGGGCAGATAAAAGCCGGCCAGCCCCAGCCCCAGCCCCAAGTTGCAGGAGCAACATTGTTGGATACCAGTTCCTGCTTGAAACCTGTCCTGTTTTGCTGCCTGAGCTCCTGACCCGCCCTGGTTCCCTGCTTGCCTACCTGTTCCTGACTTTGCCTGACTCCCTGCCCTGCACCCAGCTTCAGTGACTATGGACTGCCTTTACGTTAC
This sequence comes from Darevskia mixta, assembly GCA_034641385.1. Lineage (NCBI taxonomy): Eukaryota > Metazoa > Chordata > Lepidosauria > Squamata > Lacertidae > Darevskia > Darevskia mixta. The sequence goes on along the minus strand of JAWWNH010000341.1, from coordinate 32,228 downwards.
CCCTCTGACCACGGACCGGACTTGGACCTCGCCTTTCGGATACCCCACGGGACCAGCACAGTCAGCTGGTCTGTTGCCGCCGTTCCAACTTCACCGAATCCTTTCCATATCAATCTACCTGCTGAGGAACACAGGTGCCACCGAACTGCAGCTCATCATTGCAGAAGATTTCTAATGTTCATGTTCAAGTGCATGCCCTCCACTCATGCGGGCCTCATTGTTGCCCCTGTGAACTACGAGGACAGCCAAACATGCCCTTCACTCCAGTGTTAGACATTAGCCAGCCCAATTAGTCCAATTTGTGACCATGTGGAGATCTCTGGATGCCAGGCTGGTGACTGGGGGGAGCAAAATGTCCCTTAGAGAAGGATCTGTAATATATTTCCTTGAAGCTTGAACTAGTTTCGTTCTGGGTTGTTTTATTTGAGGTTTTAATGTGTCGTCAACTGCTTTGAGGTCTGTTCTTTAAAATATAAAGCGGTGTAGAAATGGAATGAACAACGACAATAAGCTTCATTGCAAAAAAGAAAAAAAAGGCACCTAGACATTCCATTGTGGTAACCGTAACCTAGGTTTAAGGTGCCATTTGGTGATTAGATTATATCAGTGCTTCTTTTCTGGGGGGACGCAGGGGGACGCATACCCCTAAACATTTTGTGAATATAACGGGAGAAGAAATTTTTTTTTAAATAGTTTCTTCTCTAGCATAGTGAATCGTCAGTTCCGTTGAGTAGTCATTTAGCTTCCATTCCTCCAGCAAGTGAACTGAAACTGTTTCAAAGCCTACGCAGAAACCGAGTGTTTCTGCTGTTATTTTCTTTCACCGTCTCGTCTATCTTTTCCTCAGCTTTAGTGCCTTTAATGCGTTACTCAGCGAGTTGTCCCAATTTGTCTCTCCTCTCTCACAACTCAGCGTTCCCGCGCCGTTTTCCCCAGCAGTGTTAGGAAGGTTCCCTTGATTTCTTACTTTTCTTCCTCATTGGGTTTGCTAATTTTCGTCTTGAATGAAACCCTTTTTTATATACAGTGGTCCCTCGACTTACGAAGTTAATGCGTTCCGAAGGGACCGCCGTAGGTCGAAAAAATCGCAAGTCGAGTCCCCATAGGAATGCATTGGGAGAAAAAAAACCCGTACGTCGAAAAAAACCGCATCTAAACTTCGTAAGTCGAGGAAACCCTATCTAAAACGGCCGCAACTTCCTTTTGGAAGTTGAAAAAATTCGTAGGCGCGCGGCCGCTTTGATCCCTCGTAACTCGATAAATATGGAAGTCGTGTCACTCGTAAGTCGAGGGACCACTGTACTTTGCGAAGTCCTCAGGGAAAATAAGAGTTTCGGGAAATTTGACCGCTTTTCCGTGGAGCTAGAGGCAGCGCTTTGCCGGGTGATGAATCCAGATGCTCGTGGCTGCAATCCTGCTCCCCCCTGTTTGTATTTTCACCCCTCCCATTCTGAGAATCGGATGATTAAGTGGAGAGAGAAAAGGGGGAGGAACTCTTCTCTTGATCTGTGTGTGTTCCTAACTCTGAGCTCTGGAAAGAGTGTGTCGGTATCTCTGCTAGTGATAAGGTGCTGTGTGAGAAGTTCTAACTCACTTGGTCTGTACATGCTGTAAATATATTTAGCTTGTAGAAATAAAAGAAGAATTCTAAAACCTCTGGAGTTGAACTGAATCTGTTTATTGGTTGCTGAAGTTGGTGCACATAGCTAACAGTTGTGAGTTCAGGTTTTCTGGAGTATGCTGTGAAGGTGGTCCAGTCGTCCTGCCTGAGAAGAGTGGCGTGGGGACAGAAGACGTGGACCTGGCGTACCCCAATACCTCCAGCCTCCTCCGGCGAGGCTGGTATCCGAGCCGGAGAGCCGCTATGAGCAGGGCCGGATCCTTGAAGTCTGCGAAGCCCTTAGCAGAAGCTTCTATTTCTATTAAGCTCAGGAGTTCTCATGGACATCGTCATGCGGTCAGCGGCGAAACCGGAGGTGTTACTCGATGTCTTCTATTATTATGTCCTCTGGAAGAGAATGAACAAGAGAGACTGAATTAACAGCCTCTCTCCACAAAGCCCACTAACCAATACCCAAACCCAAAGGTTCAACCACCTCAGCTTTTGTAGCTGGAGTCAGTCAGGGCCCTGCCTACAGAGGCAAAGTGAAAAAGGCCTGCAAGGCACAGCAAATACAGATGGAAGGCCTGGGAGGTCTTTCTTGGGCATCCTATATAATAAAACCCAAGTGTCTCTGCGTGCCCGTCCGTCCGTCCGTGGGTTTGCGGTACTGCGCATGTGCCCCGCGGACACAGGGATTGGAGCATAGAGACGTTAGCCGCACCTCTATTCAAACAGCAGCGCGAGCGAAGCGCGTGCGCTTCGCGAGCCTCTGAGCGCAGAGACTTCCAGCGGAGGGGGAGCCGCCGCCGCTGTCATGATGGTCATCGCCGAGGCCGCTGAGGAGACGCTGGACGCCGCCGCCTCCTCCTCCGACGTGGAGGCCTCTGCTGCGGGGTGGCGGTGCCGCGCGGCGCCCGGCATGCGCGCCTCTGTCGTCCCCTCAGGCCGCCGGACCGGCCGCGACTCCTCGCCGCCGCCGCCACCTCCGCCTTCTCCTCACGGGAGCCCCTGAGCGGCGGCCGCTCTTTCGCTCTGGCGACGGAGGAAGACGAGGAGGCGGCCACGGCTGCCGGAGGAGGAGGAAGAGGAGTGGGGGGCGCTGCCGTCGACGTGGAGCGGCGCTGTGGGGCCTGAGTGATTCCCCCACCCGACCTCTCCCCTCATCCCTCCTGCCCCCAATCGGAAGAGACCCCGCTGAGGCACCCCACACGCGACCCCCTCCCCCGGCCGTCGCCCGCCCCCCATCCCTCCTCTTCTCTATCCCGCCTGTGGCTTCTACGCACAGCGGGGCGGGGGGGCCTGTAGCTGCCTCCTTTGTCGCCAACCCTGTGCCCCCCTACGCCGCTGCGTTCCGTCAGCTTGCCTCGCCTTTCCCCCGTCCTCCCTTCCTATCTGTCTCTCTCTTCACCCCCCACCCTCTCTGGGTCAGGCTGTCAAGGCAAGGGCGTCCACCTCAGACCCACCCAGGGAGGCAGTGGGGGTTGAGGAGTGGGTGGGAAGCGAACTGAAGCTGGCTGACTTGGGTCGCTAGCGTTGCTGCCTGCCGTCCCCCTTCACCGCCACCTTCCGTGTTCCCTTATTTTATCTCTTTTCTATCACATTCCATAGCCTCTCTTCTGCCCTCACAGTCCTGATGGGACTTAGCACCCCTGATATTCACAGTGGGAGGAGATAATAGATGTTAAATAAAATGATAAGTGACTTTGATTTGTTGCTACTGTAATGGAACTGTCAAAAAGAGAAGTGCTTCTTGGTTTAATCCTGTTTGTGGGTTTCCCAAAGGCATCTGATTGAACAGGCTGCTGGGGAGGGGAAGGGTTAATGGGAGGGAGAGGAGGCTGGGGAGGCTGGCTACTGCGCATGTCCCACACAATGCAGAGAGTAGGAAAGGGGTACATGGGCCACAGAGGTAGGAAAGGAGTAGAGGTACCTCAGAGGTAGGAAAGGGGTAGAGGGGGCCACAGAGGTAGGAAAGGGGTAGAGGGACCTCAGTCTGCTTTTACAAATGTTTCACCACATATCTTCTAGCCCCCGCCCGTTTTTCAACGGGCTTAATTTACTAGTGAACAATAAAGCTGCTAAGTGAAATTCTGCATCCCCAAGGTGTGGAGATTCATTTACCTTCTGGAGGTGCTGGCCCAACATGTCCCCTGTTCCGCTGGGCAATTGCCTTCTGCAGAGGAAAGAGAAAGCTGGATCATTAGTTGCTTGGGAGGGCGGGGGTGGAAGGATTTAGAGACTGCAGAACTGGGGTCAAAGACCACAGTCAGCAGGCAGAGGGTCTGAGGGATCCAGTCCCTACTCTTTTGTCCCCCGCAGTACTAACCTCAAGCTGTGGAAACGTTTGGAATATCCGTTTCACAGCTGCAACAAGAGGACATGGGGACAGGTTAGTTCATCCCTTAGCAGCTTCCAAGAACCTTCTCCTTGATTTCCCTGCTTCTACACTCCTTCTACAGAGGTGGCAAACCCCAGCCTTGGGGGCCAATCTTGGCCATGTGGCCCTCTAGCTGACAACTGTCCCCAGCCCTGTCCTATCAGCTGCCTCTGCCTCCTACTTCCCCTAGAAAAGCTTCCTCTCCTCTCTGTCAACAGCATCTCCTTCAACCCCACAAAACTGGCTGGGCACTGGGGTGGAATTCCAGATGCTGGACCAGATGAGCCTTGGGTCGGATCCAGCAGTCTGGCTCTTTTTGTCTTTTTCTTACTAGCTTCCCCTCCCCCACAAATCCTATACCCTGAGCTGCCACCCTAGCCTATTCCTGCCCTTCCCTTCCAAAAATGCCGTGGTGGGAGTGGGGGCGCTTCCTCACCTGGTGCCACGGGCTCCTCCTTTGGCTGGAGGGGGGCCACTTTATTCTTTCTCATGGCCATGTAGCCCCTCATTCTCCTGAGCCTAGAAGAGAACAGAAATACGTTTAGCCTAATAGAGAATTGACCCCTCCCAATTCCTTCCCTCTTTCTGCAGTTGAATGAACTGTAGGACTTCCTAACAGCTGCAAAGAGGCAGCCAAGAGCATTCGGGGCTTGGAGAGAAAGGAGGTACCAGCTCCTGCCATTCCAGGACCAAGAGAGCCTGGCTTTGGCATTGGGCGTGTATCCCTCCCAGCCCCCCAGCCGGGGGGAACAGGGGCTCTTCAGAGTGAATGGGATATGGGAGGATGCACAGCAAGGCTCTTGTGTATGCTGGCAGCCCACCCCATGGGAGTTCAGACACAACCTTTCAGTGTATGGCCAGTGACTCCCATATACAAACCCCTTTAAGAGGGGACCCTGGAATCGCCACCGTGGGTGGGGGGGTTAGTCCCCACTTCACCACTTCATGCCCCCCCCCCAATTTAGGGAAGATAGACTAAAGCATTCCGTGGGCAGTGCAGCTGTCCCATGCAGGGACTGAGTCTGCAACCTTGGCATTATCAGCACCACGTGATAATGAACCTGTGGGAATCGTTCTGGGGAGAAGGAGATGTGGCAAAGAAAAGGATGGGGCCCCACAAACTTACCACTCTGTCCCGCGAAGGATCAATTCACTAATCCTTCCTCCTTCCTGAATATCAGAAACTGTCCTCATTTTTGCTTCCTTGTCCACCTCCTACCTCACCTCTCCACTCCTCACAAACCCACAATGGACACCTGTAGGTGGTGGCTTTTAAGGGAGAAGCAAGAGGTGACCTCTCCTGGGTTGAGAATGTGTTGGTTTAATTCGACAATCTGCTGAAGTTGTGCCGCTCTATAATAGGGCACTTGAACTTTCGATGCATGTGCTTGAGGCTCATAATGACGAGGGATGTGTGATGAGATGGATGTGGGAAGGAAGATATGGTCATTCCCTTCGATGCCAGCAAAGCCTCCATTGGAGACTCTTTCCTTGTCTGTCTTCGGCCGTTTCCCTGCCGGTTGTTGCAGAGTTTAAGGGAAAAGGCTGCTTCGTTTAGCTAACGTCAAAAGGCTAATGTTCCCTGGTGCACAACGGACTGCTATAGGTTACGACTCAAAATGACATGTCACTGCATCGGTTGAACCATTGCAACATTAAGGGGGGGCGGGTGAGAAAAGAGCCCCTTCTCTTAAAAACAACAGTGCATTAAGCATAAACATGAGCTGCGCCGCATGGTTGAGTGGCAGCTCTTCTTTTAAAAACTACCTGCATTGATTACTCATCTAGGGAGAGCAACACTGACCATTAACAGACATTTGCCCACAGGGCAATGCTTGTTTACAGACTCTCCATCCACAGCACATGTCTCTGTTATGATTTTTGTCCAAGCCGAGCGGCAAACAACTGCAGCGAGGCCGGTCTGACTTTTGCCTGTCTCACTAAGCCGTGAGAAAGCTGCCTTATCTGTTTTCCTACATGGAAGGTTTATGTTTCACTGTACTATTGTAATCCTTGCCTTTGTGCTCTCTCTTCTGGCTAGATCTGATGCTGGACGGAAGCTTTATGCCAGCTCTCTCTTACTGAGATGGAAGCAGAGATTCTCTCTGCACTTTTCTACAATAGATGTTGTTGTTGTTGTTCAGTCGTGTCCGACTCTTCGTGACCCCATGGACCAGAGCATGCCAGGCACGCCCTATCCTTCACTGCCTCTCGCAGTTTGGCCAAACTCATGTTAGTAGCTTCGAGAACACTGTCCAACCATCTCATCCTCTGTCGTCCCCTTCTCCTTGTGCCCTCCATCTTTCCCAACATCAGGGTCTTTTCTAGGGAGTCTTCTCTTCTCATGAGGTGGCCAAAGTCTTGGAGCCTCAGCTTCAGGATCTGTCCTTCCAGTGAGCACTCCGGGCTGATTTCCTTAAGAATTGATAGGTTTGATCTTCTTGCAGTCCATGGGACTCTCAAGAGTCTCCTCCAGCACCATAATTCAAAAGCATCAATTCTTCGGCGATCAGCCTTCTTTATGGTCCAGCTCTCACTTCCGTACATTACTACTGGGAAAACCATAGCTTTAACTATACGGACCTTTGTTGGCAAGGTGATGTCTTTGCTTTTTAAGATGCTGTCTAGGTTTGTCATTGCTTTTCTCCCAAGAAGCAGAGGTCTTTTAATTTCGTGACTGCTGTCACCATCTGAAGTGATCATGGAACCCAAGAAAGTGAAATCTCTCACTGACTCAATTTCTTCCCCTTCTATTTGCCAGGAGGTGATGGGACCAGTGGCCATGATCTTAGTTTTTTTGATGTTGAGCTTCAGACCATATTTTGCGCTCTCCTCTTTCACCCTCATTAAAAGGTTCTTTAATTCCTCCTCACGTTCTGCCATTTAGTCTTAATCATGGCTTGTGTGTGTTGTTCTTCACGCTGGGGAACAATCACATATGACAGCGCCACCGGACTACTCAAGTAGCCAGGGATGTGCACACATGGCTGTGCTCTGGCTTTGGGGCAGTCTCACAAACTGCCCCAAGGTGGGATATTTGCTGACAGTCTCCCCACCTCTACTTTTGATGGAGACAGAATGAAATGTTGTTCAGTGTTCGGTCAATGAGGCCAAGGCAGGAGCAGCATGGTTTGGAATTCTCTGCCCCTACTCAGAAGCAGCAGCAGGATTAGAACCCTGTGCTGCCGGGGGAATTACGCAGCCACCTCCACCTCATCTCAAAACAGTGTTTGGATTTGATACCCCGCTTTATCACTACCCAAAGGAGTCTCAAAGCGGCTCACATTCTCCTTTCCCTTCCTCCCCCACAACAAACACTCTGTGAGTTGAGTGGGGCTGAGAGATTTCAGAGAAGTGTGACTAGCCCAAGGTCACCCAGCAGCTGCATGTGGAGGAGCGGAGACGCGAACCCGGTTCACCAGATTACGAGTCTACCACTCTTAACCACTACACCACACTGCATACAAAAATCCCTACCCTTTTCAAAGCTGCAATCCTATACACACTTTTTGGGGAGCAAGGTCCATTTAACTCAGTGGGGCTCAGTCAACAGGCAGGCAAAGGAGTAAGTTATAAAAATCGGCAAAATGTCCGGGATTTTGAGTTTCGTTTTCTAAAAAAAAAGGTCAACAACTTTGAGTTCTCCCCATAAAGGTCAACTTTTGTGTCCTACTTCTAGAAATATGGTAAAGGTAAAGGGACCCCTGACCATTAGGTCCAGTCGCGGACGACTCTGGGGTTGCGGCGCTCATCTCGCTTTACTGGCCGAGGGAGCCGGCGTACAGCTTCCGGGTCATGTGGCCAGCATGACTAAGCCGCTTCTGGCGAACCAGAGCAGGGCACGGAAATGCCGTTTACCTTCCCACCAGAGCGGTACCTACAGTTTGACGTGCTTTTGAACTGCTAGGTTGTCAGGAGCAGGGACCGAACAACGGGAGCTCACCCCGTCACGGGGATTCGAACCGCCAACCTTCTGATTGGCAAGAAATATGGTACTTAACACCTAATAATTTGTTAACACCTAACAAATTATCTAAAATGTATAAGAAGGTTCCTAACAATTGCTGGAAGTGCAAACAGGTAGAAGGATCTTTTTTCATATGTGGTGGGCTTGCAAGAAAGCAAGGGTATTTTGGGAAATGAAACATGACGAGAGAAAAACGATGTTTAAAAGGAGCATATAAAAAAAAAAAAGCCGAAGCATTTCTGTTAGGGATTATAGAAATCCCCTCAAAAATGTTAAAAGTTATTTATGTATGTAACAACAGACTTTTGTGTCCAGACTTTCACTTTTTAAAATACAGCAACCTTAAAAATAGATAAGTAAGATAAAGGATTATGCAGAATTGGCAAAATTAACAGCAAAATTCAGAGAATCTGATGATGAGTGTTTTATGGAAGAATGGAGGCCTTTTTCGGACAACTTAAAGAAATGTTATAGTATGATGAACTCACGAGCAGGATTTGAGCTATGAGCAACAGATGTATTTAGTTTATAATATTGTGGTTATGATTTAATAGATAAAAGATAGGGTGCAGCAGGAGAGAAACAACAGCTCCATGGGAAAAGGGGTGGGAAGTCGACAAAAATAAGAGAAAAGACGAAATTGTGTTATGACTGTATATGATAATCTTGAAACTTAATAAAATATAATTGAAAAAAAATGAGCGGGTTATTGGGCACCTTTAAAGAATAACACAATGGCTTAACTGGAGAGATGGCAAGATCATCAGGGGGAGAGGTGATCATCAGATGGAGAGATCATCAGGGGGTTTGGGCTGGGTGTTCATCAGTATGCAGATGATACCCAGCTCTAACTCTTTTTAAATCAGAACCAATGAAGGTGGTGAATGTCCTGTGTGAGTGTCTGGAGGCGGTTGGAGAGTGGATGGCGGCTAACAGATTGAGGTTGAATCCTGACAAGACAGAAGTTTTGGGGGACAGGGAACAGGTGGGTGTGCAGGACTCCCTGGTCCTGAATGGGGTAACTGTGCCCCTGAAGGACTAGGTGTGCAGCCTGGGAGTCATTTTGGACTCACAGCTGTCCATGGAGGCGCAGGTTAATTCTGTGTCCAGGGCAGCTGTCTACCAGCTCCATTTGGTATGCAGGCTGAGACCCTACCTGCCCACAGACTGTCTTGCTAGAGTGGTGCATGCTCTAGTTATCTCCCGCTTGGACTATTGCAATGCGCTCTACATGGGGCTACCTTTGAAGGTGACCCAAAAACTACAACTAATCCAGAATGCGGCAGCTAGACTGGTGACTGGGAGTGGCCGCCAAGACCATATAACACCAGTTCTTAAAGACCTACATTGGCTCCCATTACATTTCTGAGCACAATTCATAGTGTTGGTGCTGACCTTTAAAGCCTTAACAGCCTTGGACCAGTATACCTGAAGGAGCGTCTCCACCCCCATCGTTCAGTCCAGACACTGAGGTCCAGCTCCGAGGGCCTTCTGGCGGCTCCCTCACTGCGAGAAGTGAGGTTACAGGGAACCAGGCAGAGGGCCTTCTCGGTAGTGGCGCATGCCCTGTGGAACGCCCTCCCACCAGATATCAAGGAAATAAACAACCATAAGACTTTTAGAAGACATCTGAAGGTAGCCCTGTTTTGGGAAGTTTTTAATGTTTGATGTTTTATCATGTTTTTAATATTCTGTTGGAAGCCGCCCAGAGTGGCTGGGGAAACCCAGACAGATGGGCGGGGTATAGTCTGTCTGTCTATCTATATCTATCTATCTATCTATCTATCTATCTATCTATCTATCTATCTATCTATCTATCATTAACTACTCCTATTACAAACCAAGGGCTGGTCTGTGAACTTGCAGTGACCGAATCTCACCACAGGGCAAGGGGCATTTGGGAAGCAAGGAGGACCACTACCGGTAGGTAGTCTGCAGGGAACTGAGTCTGTAACTCTATGGTCCCTTGCCAGGGACTATTGAACTGTACATGACTTGCTTCTGAGTAGGATTGCATATTCAGTTTCAGAGACTGATTGGAACGTCCCTTATTGCTGCTTGCTGGCTTCTAATGAATGCCTGTTTTCTTGGGTAAAGTGAATTCCACTCTTTGTTAAAAAAGAGAAGAAAAAGAAAGATCAAACATCAGAAGATTTAAATCTCCACTCAGACACATTTTGGCTAAGCAAGGGGGAAACTGAAGCATATGTTTTGTACAAGGTGTGGGGATTGCCTCTGTGCCGCTCTCCCCAGTTACACGCCTGTCAGTCAGTCCTAATATATTAGCCCAGGCATGTCCAACAGGTAGATCGTGATCTACCGGTAGATCACTGGACGTCTGTGGTAGATCACCGGTAGATCAGTGCCTCCCCCCCAAAGAAGCTAAAAAACTTTGGCTCCTCTAAAAAAAGCTCAACATCTTTGCCCTGAACCACCAAAAATAGGGCTTTCCTTCCTAAAAAAACAACAACTCAATGTCGCTTTCCTCTTCCCTAAAGAAGCTCAACAACTTTTAAGTGAACCCCCCCAAAATTGGGTAGATCACTGCCAGTTTTTAACTCTGTGAATAGATCGCAGTGTCTTGGAAGTTGACCACCCCTGTATTAGCCCATCTAAACTGCAGTGTGACAGAAATCTGGATGGTAGACCCCCACAACACACCCCCGCCAGAGTCTACATAAGTTGATACCGGTATTATGTCTAAAGTGGCAGCCTTCTTACATAAAGGGCCCCATAAATCCAAGCATGTTGTGTTTCATCAAAGTACGGTGTACTAAACATGTACTATTCTTTTACTTTTTACACTGTTTACTGTCAAATGTAGTTCAGGTTTTTATGGAAAGTGACACCCCTGGATCTAATTTCAATTTATCCGGTTAAGACTCAGTAACTATTTGCTCATGACCTTGTCATTCACCCCCAGTCAAGTTATCCTGATCTATTAAAGATCTATTAATGGTAAAGGTCTATTAATGTAAAATTTAAAAATCTTAAGTTTTAAATTTTAATTTTAAATGTAAGTATCAGTTCTATGAGATGGGTTCTAATTCTGTAATATAACTCAATCTCCAATACTATATCTGATTATGGATTGTCATTATCTGTTCTCTGGTCTTCGACCGTAATAAAGATATTTGCATTTTGTGTATTGCTTTAGAATTTGTTATGCCGGTCCTGCTGAATTTAACTGCGCAAACCTACATTCCCGTATGTGCCCACATACTTCTGCTAATCCATGGTTTGGCTTAGTGTGACATGCAAACCAGGCAACTTTGTCAACAGGAAAATGATTGAAATGGGGTATACAAACTCCCATGCTCTTGTAACAACAATGTTAGCAAATGTAACAGAATCCTGCAAAGAATAATGGAAACACATTGCCCTTGTTTTCCGCTGTCTGCCCGGAATTCCAATGTTCTTCTACGTAGCACAACTGATATAAGTACAGTTCTTGTGATGCGCTTTCCTTCAAAGAAAACTGGCCTGTTGAAGTGCCTCCTGGAACGTCTCTCTGTTGTGTGAAATGAGTGCAGTGAAACAACATGATGGCGCAACATGAAATACCCATGTCAGTGTGATGGCCTGGGATTCAGACTCCGATGCTGAACCTGAGGGATCCCAGCCTGTACAGGATTCCCCGCCTCCAGAACCAGCAGAGCCGGGGCTAGGGCCTGAGTCTGAAGGGTCCTCACCCATGGGCGTAGCCGGGGGGCAGAGGGGGGCAGCTGCCCCCCCTAGAAGGCAGCCCTAGAAGCAAAAATGATCAGTGTCCATTCAAAGCAAACTTGAACGACCATGGCTTGCCCCCCCTAGTTTTGATCCTAGGTACGCCCCTGTCCTCACCTGTGCTGGATCCTCAGGTGCAGGCATCTGCTGAGTCTGCTCTGGCTCCTGATGGTATGGAGGACCCATTGCCTGCAGGTGCTCCAAGCCCAGCCCTGCCAGGGGTCCAGCACAGTCAGCTGGTCTGCTGCCGCCGTTCCAACTTCACCGAATCCTTTCCATATCAATCTACCTGCTGAGGAACACAGGTGCCACCGAACTGCAGCTCATCATTGCAGAAGATTTCTAATGTTCATGTTCAAGCGCATGCCCTCCACTCATGCGGGCCTCATTGTTGCCCCCTGTGAACTACGAGGACAGCCAAACATGCCCTTCATCAGGGGCGTAGCAAGGGGAGGGGGGTGGGCCGCCCCGGGTTCCACCCCAGAGGGGGGTGACACTTTAAAAAAAAAGTACTTTAAAAAAAAAATTTTTAACATTTTTTTTAACTTCATTGAAAAAAAGAGATAATACACACACACACACACACACACACAACCCTCCACACATCACAAAGTGGCACAATCAGAGGGGGGTGACACTTTTTATTTTTTTTATTTTTTATTTTTTTATCATTTTTTATTATTTTTTATTTTAACTTTATTGGAAAAAAAGAGATAATAGACACACACACACAAAACCCCCACACCTCACAAAGTGGCACCATCAGAGGGGGGTGACACTTTTTATTTTTATTTATTTTTTTACATTTTTTTATTGGAAAAAAAGAGATAATAGACACACACACACAAAATCCCCACACGTCGCTAAGTGGCTCCATCAGAGGGGGGGCACTTTTATTTTTTTTTTAATTTTTTAAAATTAAAGTGGGGGGGGGCGTGACAAAAAAAATTCTGCCCCGGGTACCACCTAGGCTTGCTACGCCTCTGTACTTCACTCCAGGGTTAGACATTAGGCAGCCCAATTAGTCCAATTTGTGACCATGTGGAGATCTCTGGATGCCAGGCTGGTGACTGGGGGGAGCAAAATGTCCCTTAGAGAAGGATCTGTAATATATTTCCTTGAAGCTTGAACAAGTTTCGTTCTGGGTTGTTTTATTTGAGGTTTTAATGTGTCGTCAACCGCTTTGAGGTCTGTTCTTTAAAATATAAAGCGGTGTAGAAATGGAATGAACAACGACAATAAGCTTCATTGCAAAAAAGAAAAAAAAGGCACCTAGACATTCCATTGTGGTAACCGTAACCTAGGTTTAAGGTGCCATTTGGTGATTAGATTATATCAGTGCTTCTTTTCTGGGGGGACGCAGGGGGACCCATACCCCTAAATATTTTGTGAATATAACGGGAGAAGAAATTAATTTTTTTTAAAAAATTAGTTTCTTCTCTAGCATGGTGAATCGTCAGTTCCGTTGAATAGCATTTAGCTTCCATTCCTCCAGCAAGTGAACTGAAACTGTTTCAAAGCCTACGCAGAAACTGGGTGTTTCTGCTGTTATTTTCTTTCGCCGTCTCGTCAATCTTTTCCTCAGCTTTGGTGCCTCCAATGCGTTACTCAGCGAGTTGTCCCAATGTGTCTCTCCTCTCTCGCAACTCAGCGTTCCCGCGCCATTTCCCCCAGCAGTGTTAGGAAGGTTCCCTTGATTTCTTACCTTTCTTCTTCCCTGGTACAGGTAGGTAGCCGTGTTGGTCTGTCATAGTCAAAACAAAATAAAAAATAAATAAATTTCCTTCCAGTAGCACCTTAGAGACCAACTAAGTTTGTTCTTGGTATGAGCTTTCGTGTGCATGCATGTGTATCTGAAGAAGTGTGCATGCACACGAAAGCTCATACCAAGAACAAACTTAGTTGGTCTCTAAGGTGCTACTGGAAGGAATTTTTTTATTTTGTTTTTCTTCCCTGGGTTCGCTAATTTTCGTCTTGAATAAAATCCTTTTTTTATACTTTGTGAAGTCCTCAGGGAAAATAAGAGTTTCGAGAAATTTGTCCACTTTTCCATGGAGCTAGAGGCAGCGCTTTGCCGGGTGATGAATCCAGATGCTCGTGGCTGCAATCCTGCTCCCCCCTGTTTGTATTTTCACCCCTCCCATTCTGAGAATCGGATGATTAAGTGGAGAGAGAAAAGGGGGAGGAACTCTTCTCTTGATCTGTGTGTGTTCCTAACTCTGAGCTCTGGAAAGAGTGTGTCGGTATCTCTGCTAGGGATAAGGTGCTGTGTGAGAAGTTCTAACTCGCTCGGTCTGTACATGCTGTAAATATATTTAGCTTGTAGAAATAAAAGAAGAATTACTTCTAAAACCTCTGGAGTTGAACTGAATCTGTTTATTGGTTGCTGAAGTTGGTGCACATAGCTAACAGTTGTGAGTCCAGGTTTTCTGGAGTATGCTGTGAAGGTGGTCCAGTCGTCCTGCCTGAGAAGAGTGGCATGGGGACAGAAGACGTGGACAGATACCTGGCGTACCCCAATACCTCCAGCCTCCTCTGGCGAGGCTGGTATCTGAGCCGGAGAGCCGCTCTGAGCACTGCCGGATCCTTGAAGTCTGCGGAGCCCTTAGCACTGTTACGGGTAGCTGAGGAGGGGTACCCCCTCCTTCTTGCTGTCTTTCCCCTCCGCTTGCCGCAAGAGACAGCAGCAGCCAGTGCGGGACCCTCTTTCACCCCCCTTTTTCTCTAGTTTCCCCTTTACCCCCACAAGTTGTAATACAAGCACACACACAAACCCTCGCGAAACTCACGTTTCAAGTGTTTATTAATACTATCTGTATCAAGTTGAACTCTGAACACATACAGAGCCCTTAAACCTCTAGAAATTCATAGAAAATCACAGCCTCCATGGATTTTCTCCCTGTTTGTGCCCTTCTACTCCTGCTGGCCTTCCCCCCAGGTCACCCCTGGTCCTCCATAACCCCCTAAGCAGAACATCACATACACACTTCCCCAGGGCCCCAGGAAATGCCACACCTGGGCAATCCTCTCAAGCACCCATCTTCAGGTTTCCAAGGCGACAGAAGCCTCCGAGATGTTTCCCATTGTTCTTCCCCAGCAGATACTCTAGATGAATAGCAGACTCACCCAAAGACCATTTACCTGTTCCTGTGACCCATCACCTGTATGTTAATCTTGTTTACCCATATGATAATTTTCCTGTACCCTCCTACTCTCCACCCCTTCTTGACGTTTTGCTTATGTATCTGTGATGTAGTAGTGATGTATTTCGAAATGTATTCTGGGTTATAGCGGGAAGTTTTAAAAGTCTCTGCCACCCTTTGTTCGGGGTTCAGTCTCTGGTACTCGAACCTGTTGCGCAATAAAGTGACTTTGTCCTTTGCTCCAGTTGCTGGTTGGTCTCATCTTTAGTTCCGTAGTACCACGGACCTCCTGTCCGAAGGGCCAGGTTGCTGAGAGGACATAACTTTCAGCAAGGTTTGGAAGTGCTGTTATCTTCCTCCCAGTGACTCAAAGGCAGGCAAGAAATGCCCTTGTGCCCAAGGTTGGAAATTCATTTAAGAGTAGCAAGAATCGTCTCAAGATCACAGGATTGCCTCAAGATATGCAATTGGTGTAGAGTTAATAATTTGTATGTTTTGTGTATTATGTGTTATTATGTATGAATGCTGAAACGTGTCTGATACTGTGATATTTCAAAAAGGGGGGGGCAAGTTATGTGAGCAATGGTTTCTGTATAATATAGAGTGCCTAACTATGAACAACAGAAGGGTTTGGCCTACACCCCAAGTTTTCCCATGGAAGATTCTCATATACTACATGATTTCCTTGTCCCACCTGGCACTCTGTACCAACCTTCTCTATCCATTTTATTATATTTATTTTATTTTAGTTTTATTTTATTTGTGCTACTTCTTTATTTCTTTGCAGTCACTTTCTTTCTGTTCCAGAAAATTATTTGAATCCCTTCTATGACTTCTCTCTATCTCGTGCGGTTTCAATACTGTCCTTAAGTAGCAATTGTTCTGCGTTATTTATTAATCTCAGTTTTCTTGTATATCTGTGAAATTAATCTAAACACCCAAGTATTATTTTAGAACCATATTTTATTAGGTAGTTTTGAAGCAACCCCACTATCTTTTATCATGTGAATGCCAAATAGGAATGCTTCCGGTTTCTTTAGGAATGCATGTTAACATTTGTTTCTTTGTTTTTAGTTCCTCATAGATAATGCCCCAAGTTTTATTTATTTGGGGACACGTCCACCACACGTGGAATAAGGTTCCTTTCCCCCCCCAGATAGCATGCAGTGAATTTTAAGGTTTTCCCCATAATTTCTCTCGTCCCCCTTATTTTTTCATCTCAATTGGACAAATTTTAATTTTACCAAGAAGAAGCTTCAGGATCCATGAAAGCCCAGATAACAGGAAACCGTCTATGCTTTGATTTAGCAGGAGTGATCCCTTATAGAACTAAATCACCCAATTTGAACAAGTGCCCTTTTCTTTAAGGTTTTTTTCTTTAACAGATTGGTTTGGAAAGAACCATGGGCCTATATAAATTCTGATTGGACTCAGTTTGAATTTGGCAAGTGTATCCAAGGTGCCATTGGCTTTCGTCCCTTTAAACAGCGAAGAACACCGGCACACCCCTTTGTGAGCCCAGGACCAAAGCCGAAGAGTCCCCAAAGGTGGGCAGGTGGGGCATTTTCTCTCCAGGGAGTGTCACACCTAAGCACATGGGGTACTGCTTTGGGTCAAGCAAATGCAAGCCCATACCAGGGATGCATGTTGGTGGGTGTTGTCTGTGGTATGCTGAAGGTCGAGAGACCCCAGAGGACTGCTAGCTATGGAACCTGGGAACACACGGAAAGGACAGAGACAAAGCAAACACATTTTCAGTCACTTTCCTGCTGAATGTAAAGCATAGACCACTATTGAAAATTCTTTCTCCCAAAAGTCTTAAACTGCCACTAGTAATTTAGTAATTCTATGTCCAC
This sequence comes from Darevskia mixta, assembly GCA_034641385.1. NCBI lineage: Eukaryota > Metazoa > Chordata > Lepidosauria > Squamata > Lacertidae > Darevskia > Darevskia mixta. The sequence continues at coordinate 15,556 of JAWWNH010000341.1, read as the reverse complement.
CTATGTGACATGCAAGTCCCTTTCAGAAGTTTAGGGTGCGGAGAAAAGGATTTGTGGTTCTTCGAACCTGATACAAATCTTATCTCCGAGTGCGGGACTGTTACGGGTAGCTGAGGAGGGGTACCCCCTCCTTCTTGCTGTCTTTCCCCTCCGCTTGCCGCAAGAGACAGCAGCAGCCAGTGCGGGACCCTCTTTCACCCCCCTTTTTCTCTAGTTTCCCCTTTACCCCCACAAGTTGTAATACAAGCACACACACAAACCCTCGCGAAACTCACGTTTCAAGTGTTTATTAATACTATCTGTATCAAGTTGAACTCTGAACACATACAGAGCCCTTAAACCTCTAGAAATTCATAGAAAATCACAGCCTCCATGGATTTTCTCCCTGTTTGTGCCCTTCTACTCCTGCTGGCCTTCCCCCCAGGTCACCCCTGGTCCTCCATAACCCCCTAAGCAGAACATCACATACACACTTCCCCAGGGCCCCAGGAAATGCCACACCTGGGCAATCCTCTCAAGCACCCATCTTCAGGTTTCCAAGGCGACAGACAGCCTCCGAGATGTTTCCCATTGTCCTTTGCTCCAGTTGCTGGTTGGTCTCAGCTTTAGTTCCGTAGTACCACAGACCTCCTGTCCGAAGGGCCAGGTTGCTGAGAGGACTCGTGCCTGGGATTTTGCCATAACAGCAGAAGCTTCTATTAATTCTATTTCGCTGAGAAGTTCTCATAGACATTGTTATGCGGTCAGCGGCGAAACCGAGGTGTTATTCGATGTCTTCAATCACGATTTCCTCTGGAAGAGAAAGAACAAGAGAGACTGAATTAACAGCCTCTCTCCACAAAGCCCACTAAACAGTACCCAAACCCAAGGGTTCAAGCACCTCAGCTTTTGTAGCTGGAGTCAGTCAGGGCTCTGCCTACTGAGGCAAAGTGAAAAAGGCCTGCAAGGCACAGCAAATACAGCTAGAAGGCCTGGGAGGTCTTTCTCGGGAATGAACAATAAAGCTGCTAAGTGAAATTCTGTATCCCCAAGGTGTGGAGATTCATTTACCTTCTGGAGGTGCTGGCCCAACACGTCCCCTTTTCCGCTGGGCAATTGCCTTCTGCAGAGGAAAGAGAAAGCTGGATCATTAGTTGCTTCGGAGGGCGGGGATGGAAGGATTTAGAGACTGCAGAACTGGGGGCAAAGACCACAGTCAGCAGGCAGAGGGTCTGAGGGATCCAGTCCCTACTCTTTTGTTCCCCCCAGTACTAACCTCAAGCTCCGGGAAAGTTTGGAATATCTTTTTGACAACTGCAACAAGAAGACATGGGGACAGGTTAGTTCATCCCTTAGCAGCTTCCAAGAACCTTCTCCTTGATTTCCCTGCTTCTACACTCCTTCTACAGAGGTGGCAAACCCCAGCCTTGGGGGCCAATCTTGGCCATGTGGCCCTCTAGCTGACAACTGTCCCCAGCCCTGTCCTATCAGCTGCCTCTGCCTCCTACTTCCCCTAGAAAAGCTTCCTCTCCTCTCTGTCAACAGCATCTCCTTCAACCCCACAAAACTGGCTGGCCACTGGGGTGGAATTCCAGGTGCTGGACCAGATGAGCCTTGGGTCGGATTCAGCAGTCTGGCTCTTTTTGTCTTTTTCTTACTAGCTTCCCCTCCCCCACAAATCCTATACCCTGAGCTGCTACCCTAGCCTCTTCCTGCCCCTCCCTTCCAAAAATGGTGTGGTGGGAGTGGGGGTGCTTCCTCACCTGGTGCCACGGGCTCCTCCTTTGGCTGGAGGGGGGCCACTTTATTTTTCCTCATGGCCATAAAGCCCCTCATTCTCCTGAGCCTAGAAGAGAACAGAAATATGTTTAGCCTAATAGAGAATTGATCCCTCCCAATTCCTTCCCTCTTTCTGCAGTTGAATGAACTGTAGGACTTCCTAATAGCTGCAAAGAGGCAGCCAAGAGCATTCGGGGCTTGAAGAGAAAGGAGGTAGCAGCTCCTGCCATTCCAGGACCGAGAGACCTTGGCTTCGGCATTGGGCGTGTATCCCTCCCAGCCCCCCAGCAGTGGGGAACAGGGGCTCCTCCGGGTGAATGGGATATGGGAGGATGCACAGCAAGGCACTTGTGTACGCTGGCAGCCCACCCCATATCGCCGCAACACAGGGGAGTTCACTGACAACCTTTCAGTGTATGGCCAGTGACTCCCATATACAAACCCCTTTAAGAGGGGACCCTGGAATCGCCACCGGGGGTGGGGGGTTTAGTCACCACTTCACCACTTCTCGCCCCCCCCCCTTTAGGGAAGATAGACTAAAAGATTCCGTGGGCAGTGCAACTGTCCCATGCAGGGACTGAGTCTGCAACCTTGGCATTATCAGCACCACGTGATAATGAACCTGTGGGAATCGTTCTGGGGAGAAGGAGATGTGGCAAAGAAAAGGATGGGGCCCCACAAACTTACCACTCTGTCCCGCGAAGGACCAGTTCGCTAATCCTTCCTCCTTCTTGAATTTCTGGAACCGTACGCATCGCTGCTAATTTTCCACGTCCTATTTAAAGTAAACCAAACACTCCTCTCCTCCACTCCTCCACTCCTCTCAAACCCACAATGGACACCTGTAGTTGGTGGCTTTTAAGGGAGAAGCAAGAGATGTCACAAAGGAGGGCATGTCATTGTTCCCATGGCAACCCATCCACCTTGACCCTGGGCCAAACTTGCCCCTCCTGATGTTTCTTCAGAACTTGGAAGCACCTGCTGTTCTTATCTGCAGGTTTGCTGAATCTTCTCTTTTGGAGTTCATGTTCTTATATCATTCAGCCACATTTCCAAAGGGAGACAATCCCAACGTCCCTTTAAAGGTGACCTCTCCTGGGTTGAGAATGTGTTGGTTTAATTCGACAATCTGCTGAAGTTGTGCCGCTCTATAATAGGGCACTTGAACTTTCGATGCATGTGCTTGAGGCTCATAATGACGAGGGATGTGTGATGAGATGGATGTGGGAAGGAAGATATGGTCATTCCCTTCGATGCCAGCAAAACCTCCATTGGAGACTCTTTCCTTGTCTGTCTTCGGCCGTTTCCCTGCCGATTGTTGCAGAGTTTAAGGGGAAAGGCTGCTTCGTTTAAGGAACGTCAAAAGGCTAATGTTCCCTGGTGCACAACGGGCTGCTATAGGTTACGACTCAAAATGACATGTCACTGCATCGGTTGAACCATTGCAACATTAAGGGGGGGCGGGTGAGAAACGAGCCCCTTCTCTTAAAAACAACAGTGCATTAAGCATAAACATGAGCTGCCCCGCATGGTTGAGTGGCAGCTCTTCTTTTAAAAACTACCTGCATTGATTACTCATCTAGGGAGAGCAACACTGACCATTAACAGACATTTGCCCACAGGGCAATGCTTGTTTACAGACTCTCCATCCACAGCACATGTCTCTGTTATGATTTTTGTCCAAGCCGAGCGGCAAACAACTGCAGCGAGGCCGGTCTGACTTTTGCCTGTCTCACTAAGCCGTGAGAAAGCTGCCTTATCTGTTTTCCTACATGGAAGGTTTATGTTTCACTGTACTATTGTAATCCTTGCCTTTGTGCTCTCTCTTCTGGCTAGATCTGATGCTGGACGGAAGCTTTATGCCAGCTCTCTCTTACTGAGATGGAAGCAGAGATTCTCTCTGCACTTTTCTACAATAGATGTTGTTGTTGTTGTTCAGTCGTGTCCGACTCTTCGTGACCCCATGGACCAGAGCATGCCAGGCACGCCCTATCCTTCACTGCCTCTCGCAGTTTGGCCAAACTCATGTTAGTAGCTTCGAGAACACTGTCCAACCATCTCATCCTCTGTCGTCCCCTTCTCCTTGTGCCCTCCATCTTTCCCAACATCAGGGTCTTTTCTAGGGAGTCTTCTCTTCTCATGAGGTGGCCAAAGTCTTGGAGCCTCAGCTTCAGGATCTGTCCTTCCAGTGAGCACTCCGGGCTGATTTCCTTAAGAATTGATAGGTTTGATCTTCTTGCAGTCCATGGGACTCTCAAGAGTCTCCTCCAGCACCATAATTCAAAAGCATCAATTCTTCGGCGATCAGCCTTCTTTATGGTCCAGCTCTCACTTCCGTACATTACTACTGGGAAAACCATAGCTTTAACTATACGGACCTTTGTTGGCAAGGTGATGTCTTTGCTTTTTAAGATGCTGTCTAGGTTTGTCATTGCTTTTCTCCCAAGAAGCAGAGGTCTTTTAATTTCGTGACTGCTGTCACCATCTGAAGTGATCATGGAACCCAAGAAAGTGAAATCTCTCACTGACTCAATTTCTTCCCCTTCTATTTGCCAGGAGGTGATGGGACCAGTGGCCATGATCTTAGTTTTTTTGATGTTGAGCTTCAGACCATATTTTGCGCTCTCCTCTTTCACCCTCATTAAAAGGTTCTTTAATTCCTCCTCACGTTCTGCCATTTAGTCTTAATCATGGCTTGTGTGTGTTGTTCTTCACGCTGGGGAACAATCACATATGACAGCGCCACCGGACTACTCAAGTAGCCAGGGATGTGCACACATGGCTGTGCTCTGGCTTTGGGGCAGTCTCACAAACTGCCCCAAGGTGGGATATTTGCTGACAGTCTCCCCACCTCTACTTTTGATGGAGACAGAATGAAATGTTGTTCAGTGTTCGGTCAATGAGGCCAAGGCAGGAGCAGCATGGTTTGGAATTCTCTGCCCCTACTCAGAAGCAGCAGCAGGATTAGAACCCTGTGCTGCCGGGGGAATTACGCAGCCACCTCCACCTCATCTCAAAACAGTGTTTGGATTTGATACCCCGCTTTATCACTACCCAAAGGAGTCTCAAAGCGGCTCACATTCTCCTTTCCCTTCCTCCCCCACAACAAACACTCTGTGAGTTGAGTGGGGCTGAGAGATTTCAGAGAAGTGTGACTAGCCCAAGGTCACCCAGCAGCTGCATGTGGAGGAGCGGAGACGCGAACCCGGTTCACCAGATTACGAGTCTACCACTCTTAACCACTACACCACACTGCATACAAAAATCCCTACCCTTTTCAAAGCTGCAATCCTATACACACTTTTTGGGGAGCAAGGTCCATTTAACTCAGTGGGGCTCAGTCAACAGGCAGGCAAAGGAGTAAGTTATAAAAATCGGCAAAATGTCCGGGATTTTGAGTTTCGTTTTCTAAAAAAAAAGGTCAACAACTTTGAGTTCTCCCCATAAAGGTCAACTTTTGTGTCCTACTTCTAGAAATATGGTAAAGGTAAAGGGACCCCTGACCATTAGGTCCAGTCGCGGACGACTCTGGGGTTGCGGCGCTCATCTCGCTTTACTGGCCGAGGGAGCCGGCGTACAGCTTCCGGGTCATGTGGCCAGCATGACTAAGCCGCTTCTGGCGAACCAGAGCAGGGCACGGAAATGCCGTTTACCTTCCCACCAGAGCGGTACCTACAGTTTGACGTGCTTTTGAACTGCTAGGTTGTCAGGAGCAGGGACCGAACAACGGGAGCTCACCCCGTCACGGGGATTCGAACCGCCAACCTTCTGATTGGCAAGAAATATGGTACTTAACACCTAATAATTTGTTAACACCTAACAAATTATCTAAAATGTATAAGAAGGTTCCTAACAATTGCTGGAAGTGCAAACAGGTAGAAGGATCTTTTTTCATATGTGGTGGGCTTGCAAGAAAGCAAGGGTATTTTGGGAAATGAAACATGACGAGAGAAAAACGATGTTTAAAAGGAGCATATAAAAAAAAAAAGCCGAAGCATTTCTGTTAGGGATTATAGAAATCCCCTCAAAAATGTTAAAAGTTATTTATGTATGTAACAACAGACTTTTGTGTCCAGACTTTCACTTTTTAAAATACAGCAACCTTAAAAATAGATAAGTAAGATAAAGGATTATGCAGAATTGGCAAAATTAACAGCAAAATTCAGAGAATCTGATGATGAGTGTTTTATGGAAGAATGGAGGCCTTTTTCGGACAACTTAAAGAAATGTTATAGTATGATGAACTCACGAGCAGGATTTGAGCTATGAGCAACAGATGTATTTAGTTTATAATATTGTGGTTATGATTTAATAGATAAAAGATAGGGTGCAGCAGGAGAGAAACAACAGCTCCATGGGAAAAGGGGTGGGAAGTCGACAAAAATAAGAGAAAAGACGAAATTGTGTTATGACTGTATATGATAATCTTGAAACTTAATAAAATATAATTGAAAAAAAATGAGCGGGTTATTGGGCACCTTTAAAGAATAACACAATGGCTTAACTGGAGAGATGGCAAGATCATCAGGGGGAGAGGTGATCATCAGATGGAGAGATCATCAGGGGGTTTGGGCTGGGTGTTCATCAGTATGCAGATGATACCCAGCTCTACCTCTTTTTAAATCAGAACCAATGAAGGTGGTGAATGTCCTGTGTGAGTGTCTGGAGGCGGTTGGAGAGTGGATGGCGGCTAACAGATTGAGGTTGAATCCTGACAAGACAGAAGTTTTGGGGGACAGGGAACAGGTGGGTGTGCAGGACTCCCTGGTCCTGAATGGGGTAACTGTGCCCCTGAAGGACTAGGTGTGCAGCCTGGGAGTCATTTTGGACTCACAGCTGTCCATGGAGGCGCAGGTTAATTCTGTGTCCAGGGCAGCTGTCTACCAGCTCCATTTGGTATGCAGGCTGAGACCCTACCTGCCCACAGACTGTCTTGCTAGAGTGGTGCATGCTCTAGTTATCTCCCGCTTGGACTATTGCAATGCGCTCTACATGGGGCTACCTTTGAAGGTGACCCAAAAACTACAACTAATCCAGAATGCGGCAGCTAGACTGGTGACTGGGAGTGGCCGCCAAGACCATATAACACCAGTTCTTAAAGACCTACATTGGCTCCCATTACATTTCTGAGCACAATTCATAGTGTTGGTGCTGACCTTTAAAGCCTTAACAGCCTTGGACCAGTATACCTGAAGGAGCGTCTCCACCCCCATCGTTCAGTCCAGACACTGAGGTCCAGCTCCGAGGGCCTTCTGGCGGCTCCCTCACTGCGAGAAGTGAGGTTACAGGGAACCAGGCAGAGGGCCTTCTCGGTAGTGGCGCATGCCCTGTGGAACGCCCTCCCACCAGATATCAAGGAAATAAACAACCATAAGACTTTTAGAAGACATCTGAAGGTAGCCCTGTTTTGGGAAGTTTTTAATGTTTGATGTTTTATCATGTTTTTAATATTCTGTTGGAAGCCGCCCAGAGTGGCTGGGGAAACCCAGACAGATGGGCGGGGTATAGTCTGTCTGTCTATCTATATCTATCTATCTATCTATCTATCTATCTATCTATCTATCTATCTATCATTAACTACTCCTATTACAAACCAAGGGCTGGTCTGTGAACTTGCAGTGACCGAATCTCACCACAGGGCAAGGGGCATTTGGGAAGCAAGGAGGACCACTACCGGTAGGTAGTCTGCAGGGAACTGAGTCTGTAACTCTATGGTCCCTTGCCAGGGACTATTGAACTGTACATGACTTGCTTCTGAGTAGGATTGCATATTCAGTTTCAGAGACTGATTGGAACGTCCCTTATTGCTGCTTGCTGGCTTCTAATGAATGCCTGTTTTCTTGGGTAAAGTGAATTCCACTCTTTGTTAAAAAAGAGAAGAAAAAGAAAGATCAAACATCAGAAGATTTAAATCTCCACTCAGACACATTTTGGCTAAGCAAGGGGGAAACTGAAGCATATGTTTTGTACAAGGTGTGGGGATTGCCTCTGTGCCGCTCTCCCCAGTTACACGCCTGTCAGTCAGTCCTAATATATTAGCCCAGGCATGTCCAACAGGTAGATCGTGATCTACCGGTAGATCACTGGACGTCTGTGGTAGATCACCGGTAGATCAGTGCCTCCCCCCCAAAGAAGCTAAAAAACTTTGGCTCCTCTAAAAAAAGCTCAACATCTTTGCCCTGAACCACCAAAAATAGGGCTTTCCTTCCTAAAAAAACAACAACTCAATGTCGCTTTCCTCTTCCCTAAAGAAGCTCAACAACTTTTAAGTGAACCCCCCCAAAATTGGGTAGATCACTGCCAGTTTTTAACTCTGTGAATAGATCGCAGTGTCTTGGAAGTTGACCACCCCTGTATTAGCCCATCTAAACTGCAGTGTGACAGAAATCTGGATGGTAGACCCCCACAACACACCCCCGCCAGAGTCTACATAAGTTGATACCGGTATTATGTCTAAAGTGGCAGCCTTCTTACATAAAGGGCCCCATAAATCCAAGCATGTTGTGTTTCATCAAAGTACGGTGTACTAAACATGTACTATTCTTTTACTTTTTACACTGTTTACTGTCAAATGTAGTTCAGGTTTTTATGGAAAGTGACACCCCTGGATCTAATTTCAATTTATCCGGTTAAGACTCAGTAACGATTTGCTCATGACCTTGTCATTCACCCCCAGTCAAGTTATCCTGATCTATTAAAGATCTATTAATGGTAAAGGTCTATTAATGTAAAATTTAAAAATCTTAAGTTTTAAATTTTAATTTTAAATGTAAGTATCAGTTCTATGAGATGGGTTCTAATTCTGTAATATAACTCAATCTCCAATACTATATCTGATTATGGATTGTCATTATCTGTTCTCTGGTCTTCGACCGTAATAAAGATATTTGCATTTTGTGTATTGCTTTAGAATTTGTTATGCCGGTCCTGCTGAATTTAACTGCGCAAACCTACATTCCCGTATGTGCCCACATACTTCTGCTAATCCATGGTTTGGCTTAGTGTGACATGCAAACCAGGCAACTTTGTCAACAGGAAAATGATTGAAATGGGGTATACAAACTCCCATGCTCTTGTAACAACAATGTTAGCAAATGTAACAGAATCCTGCAAAGAATAATGGAAACACATTGCCCTTGTTTTCCGCTGTCTGCCCGGAATTCCAATGTTCTTCTACGTAGCACAACTGATATAAGTACAGTTCTTGTGATGCGCTTTCCTTCAAAGAAAACTGGCCTGTTGAAGTGCCTCCTGGAACGTCTCTCTGTTGTGTGAAATGAGTGCAGTGAAACAACATGATGGCGCAACATGAAATACCCATGTCAGTGTGATGGCCTGGGATTCAGACTCCGATGCTGAACCTGAGGGATCCCAGCCTGCACAGGATTCCCCGCCTCCAGAACCAGCAGAGCCGGGGCTAGGGCCTGAGTCTGAAGGGTCCTCACCCATGGGCGTAGCCGGGGGGCAGAGGGGGGCAGCTGCCCCCCCTAGAAGGCAGCCCTAGAAGCAAAAATGATCAGTGTCCATTCAAAGCAAACTTGAACGACCATGGCTTGCCCCCCCTAGTTTTGATCCTGGGTACGCCCCTGTCCTCACCTGTGCTGGATCCTCAGGTGCAGGCATCTGCTGAGTCTGCTCTGGCTCCTGATGGTATGGAGGACCCATTGCCTGCAGGTGCTCCAAGCCCAGCCCTGCCAGGGGTCCAGCACAGTCAGCTGGTCTGCTGCCGCCGTTCCAACTTCACCGAATCCTTTCCATATCAATCTACCTGCTGAGGAACACAGGTGCCACCGAACTGCAGCTCATCATTGCAGAAGATTTCTAATGTTCATGTTCAAGCGCATGCCCTCCACTCATGCGGGCCTCATTGTTGCCCCCTGTGAACTACGAGGACAGCCAAACATGCCCTTCATCAGGGGCGTAGCAAGGGGAGGGGGGTGGGCCGCCCCGGGTTCCACCCCAGAGGGGGGTGACACTTTAAAAAAAAAGTACTTTAAAAAAATTTTTTTTAACATTTTTTTTAACTTCATTGAAAAAAAGAGATAATACACACACACACACACACACAACCCTCCACACATCACAAAGTGGCACAATCAGAGGGGGGTGACACTTTTTATTTTTATTTATTTTTTTACATTTTTTTATTGGAAAAAAAGAGATAATAGACACACACACACAAAATCCCCACACGTCGCTAAGTGGCTCCATCAGAGGGGGGGCACTTTTAAATTTTTTTTTAATTTTTTAAAATTAAAGTGGGGGGGGCGTGACAAAAAAAATTCTGCCCCGGGTACCACCTAGGCTTGCTACGCCTCTGTACTTCACTCCAGGGTTAGACATTAGGCAGCCCAATTAGTCCAATTTGTGACCATGTGGAGATCTCTGGATGCCAGGCTGGTGACTGGGGGGAGCAAAATGTCCCTTAGAGAAGGATCTGTAATATATTTCCTTGAAGCTTGAACAAGTTTCGTTCTGGGTTGTTTTATTTGAGGTTTTAATGTGTCGTCAACCGCTTTGAGGTCTGTTCTTTAAAATATAAAGCGGTGTAGAAATGGAATGAACAACGACAATAAGCTTCATTGCAAAAAAGAAAAAAAAGGCACCTAGACATTCCATTGTGGTAACCGTAACCTAGGTTTAAGGTGCCATTTGGTGATTAGATTATATCAGTGCTTCTTTTCTGGGGGGACGCAGGGGGACCCATACCCCTAAATATTTTGTGAATATAACGGGAGAAGAAATTAATTTTTTTAAAAAAATTAGTTTCTTCTCTAGCATGGTGAATCGTCAGTTCCGTTGAATAGCATTTAGCTTCCATTCCTCCAGCAAGTGAACTGAAACTGTTTCAAAGCCTACGCAGAAACTGGGTGTTTCTGCTGTTATTTTCTTTCGCCGTCTCGTCAATCTTTTCCTCAGCTTTGGTGCCTCCAATGCGTTACTCAGCGAGTTGTCCCAATGTGTCTCTCCTCTCTCGCAACTCAGCGTTCCCGCGCCATTTCCCCCAGCAGTGTTAGGAAGGTTCCCTTGATTTCTTACCTTTCTTCTTCCCTGGTACAGGTAGGTAGCCGTGTTGGTCTGTCATAGTCAAAACAAAATAAAAAATAAATAAATTTCCTTCCAGTAGCACCTTAGAGACCAACTAAGTTTGTTCTTGGTATGAGCTTTCGTGTGCATGCATGTGTATCTGAAGAAGTGTGCATGCACACGAAAGCTCATACCAAGAACAAACTTAGTTGGTCTCTAAGGTGCTACTGGAAGGAATTTTTTTATTTTGTTTTTCTTCCCTGGGTTCGCTAATTTTCGTCTTGAATAAAATCCTTTTTTTATACTTTGTGAAGTCCTCAGGGAAAATAAGAGTTTCGAGAAATTTGTCCACTTTTCCATGGAGCTAGAGGCAGCGCTTTGCCGGGTGATGAATCCAGATGCTCGTGGCTGCAATCCTGCTCCCCCCTGTTTGTATTTTCACCCCTCCCATTCTGAGAATCGGATGATTAAGTGGAGAGAGAAAAGGGGGAGGAACTCTTCTCTTGATCTGTGTGTGTTCCTAACTCTGAGCTCTGGAAAGAGTGTGTCGGTATCTCTGCTAGGGATAAGGTGCTGTGTGAGAAGTTCTAACTCGCTCGGTCTGTACATGCTGTAAATATATTTAGCTTGTAGAAATAAAAGAAGAATTACTTCTAAAACCTCTGGAGTTGAACTGAATCTGTTTATTGGTTGCTGAAGTTGGTGCACATAGCTAACAGTTGTGAGTCCAGGTTTTCTGGAGTATGCTGTGAAGGTGGTCCAGTCGTCCTGCCTGAGAAGAGTGGCATGGGGACAGAAGACGTGGACAGATACCTGGCGTACCCCAATACCTCCAGCCTCCTCTGGCGAGGCTGGTATCTGAGCCGGAGAGCCGCTCTGAGCACTGCCGGATCCTTGAAGTCTGCGGAGCCCTTAGCACTGTTACGGGTAGCTGAGGAGGGGTACCCCCTCCTTCTTGCTGTCTTTCCCCTCCGCTTGCCGCAAGAGACAGCAGCAGCCAGTGCGGGACCCTCTTTCACCCCCCCTTTTTCTCTAGTTTCCCCTTTACCCCCACAAGTTGTAATACAAGCACACACACAAACCCTCGCGAAACTCACGTTTCAAGTGTTTATTAATACTATCTGTATCAAGTTGAACTCTGAACACATACAGAGCCCTTAAACCTCTAGAAATTCATAGAAAATCACAGCCTCCATGGATTTTCTCCCTGTTTGTGCCCTTCTACTCCTGCTGGCCTTCCCCCCAGGTCACCCCTGGTCCTCCATAACCCCCTAAGCAGAACATCACATACACACTTCCCCAGGGCCCCAGGAAATGCCACACCTGGGCAATCCTCTCAAGCACCCATCTTCAGGTTTCCAAGGCGACAGACAGCCTCCGAGATGTTTCCCATTGTTCTTCCCCAGCAGATACTCTAGATGAATAGCAGACTCACCCAAAGACCATTTACCTGTTCCTGTGACCCATCACCTGTATGTTAATCTTGTTTACCCATATGATAATTTTCCTGTACCCTCCTACTCTCCACCCCTTCTTGACGTTTTGCTTATGTATCTGTGATGTAGTAGTGATGTATTTCGAAATGTATTCTGGGTTATAGCGGGAAGTTTTAAAAGTCTCTGCCACCCTTTGTTCGGGGTTCAGTCTCTGGTACTCGAACCTGTTGCGCAATAAAGTGATTTTGTCCTTTGCTCCAGTTGCTGGTTGGTCTCATCTTTAGTTCCGTAGTACCACGGACCTCCTGTCCGAAGGGCCAGGTTGCTGAGAGGACATAACTTTCAGCAAGGTTTGGAAGTGCTGTTATCTTCCTCCCAGTGACTCAAAGGCAGGCAAGAAATGCCCTTGTGCCCAAGGTTGGAAATTCATTTAAGAGTAGCAAGAATCGTCTCAAGATCACAGGATTGCCTCAAGATATGCAATTGGTGTAGAGTTAATAATTTGTATGTTTTGTGTATTATGTGTTATTATGTATGAATGCTGAAACGTGTCTGATACTGTGATATTTCAAAAAGGGGGGGGCAAGTTATGTGAGCAATGGTTTCTGTATAATATAGAGTGCCTAACTATGAACAACAGAAGGGTTTGGCCTACACCCCAAGTTTTCCCATGGAAGATTCTCATATACTACATGATTTCCTTGTCCCACCTGGCACTCTGTACCAACCTTCTCTATCCATTTTATTATATTTATTTTATTTTAGTTTTATTTTATTTGTGCTACTTCTTTATTTCTTTGCAGTCACTTTCTTTCTGTTCCAGAAAATTATTTGAATCCCTTCTATGACTTCTCTCTATCTCGTGCGGTTTCAATACTGTCCTTAAGTAGCAATTGTTCTGCGTTATTTATTAATCTCAGTTTTCTTGTATATCTGTGAAATTAATCTAAACACCCAAGTATTATTTTAGAACCATATTTTATTAGGTAGTTTTGAAGCAACCCCACTATCTTTTATCATGTGAATGCCAAATAGGAATGCTTCCGGTTTCTTTAGGAATGCATGTTAACATTTGTTTCTTTGTTTTTAGTTCCTCATAGATAATGCCCCAAGTTTTATTTATTTGGGGACACGTCCACCACACGTGGAATAAGGTTCCTTTCCCCCCCCCCCCCAGATAGCATGCAGTGAATTTTAAGGTTTTCCCCATAATTTCTCTCGTCCCCCTTATTTTTTCATCTCAATTGGACAAATTTTAATTTTACCAAGAAGAAGCTTCAGGATCCATGAAAGCCCAGATAACAGGAAACCGTCTATGCTTTGATTTAGCAGGAGTGATCCCTTATAGAACTAAATCACCCAATTTGAACAAGTGCCCTTTTCTTTAAGGTTTTTTTCTTTAACAGATTGGTTTGGAAAGAACCATGGGCCTATATAAATTCTGATTGGACTCAGTTTGAATTTGGCAAGTGTATCCAAGGTGCCATTGGCTTTCGTCCCTTTAAACAGCGAAGAACACCGGCACACCCCTTTGTGAGCCCAGGACCAAAGCCGAAGAGTCCCCAAAGGTGGGCAGGTGGGGCATTTTCTCTCCAGGGAGTGTCACACCTAAGCACATGGGGTACTGCTTTGGGTCAAGCAAATGCAAGCCCATACCAGGGATGCATGTTGGTGGGTGTTGTCTGTGGTATGCTGAAGGTCGAGAGACCCCAGAGGACTGCTAGCTATGGAACCTGGGAACACACGGAAAGGACAGAGACAAAGCAAACACATTTTCAGTCACTTTCCTGCTGAATGTAAAGCATAGACCACTATTGAAAATTCTTTCTCCCAAAAGTCTTAAACTGCCACTAGTAATTTAGTAATTCTATGTCCACCTATGTGACATGCAAGTCCCTTTCAGAAGTTTAGGGTGCGGAGAAAAGGATTTGTGGTTCTTCGAACCTGATACAAATCTTATCTCCGAGTGCGGGACTGTTACGGGTAGCTGAGGAGGGGTACCCCCTCCTTCTTGCTGTCTTTCCCCTCCGCTTGCCGCAAGAGACAGCAGCAGCCAGTGCGGGACCCTCTTTCACCCCCCTTTTTCTCTAGTTTCCCCTTTACCCCCACAAGTTGTAATACAAGCACACACACAAACCCTCGCGAAACTCACGTTTCAAGTGTTTATTAATACTATCTGTATCAAGTTGAACTCTGAACACATACAGAGCCCTTAAACCTCTAGAAATTCATAGAAAATCACAGCCTCCATGGATTTTCTCCCTGTTTGTGCCCTTCTACTCCTGCTGGCCTTCCCCCCAGGTCACCCCTGGTCCTCCATAACCCCCTAAGCAGAACATCACATACACACTTCCCCAGGGCCCCAGGAAATGCCACACCTGGGCAATCCTCTCAAGCACCCATCTTCAGGTTTCCAAGGCGACAGACAGCCTCCGAGATGTTTCCCATTGTCCTTTGCTCCAGTTGCTGGTTGGTCTCAGCTTTAGTTCCGTAGTACCACAGACCTCCTGTCCGAAGGGCCAGGTTGCTGAGAGGACTCGTGCCTGGGATTTTGCCATAACAGCAGAAGCTTCTATTAATTCTATTTCGCTGAGAAGTTCTCATAGACATTGTTATGCGGTCAGCGGCGAAACCGAGGTGTTATTCGATGTCTTCAATCACGATTTCCTCTGGAAGAGAAAGAACAAGAGAGACTGAATTAACAGCCTCTCTCCACAAAGCCCACTAAACAGTACCCAAACCCAAGGGTTCAAGCACCTCAGCTTTTGTAGCTGGAGTCAGTCAGGGCTCTGCCTACTGAGGCAAAGTGAAAAAGGCCTGCAAGGCACAGCAAATACAGCTAGAAGGCCTGGGAGGTCTTTCTCGGGAATGAACAATAAAGCTGCTAAGTGAAATTCTGTATCCCCAAGGTGTGGAGATTCATTTACCTTCTGGAGGTGCTGGCCCAACACGTCCCCTTTTCCGCTGGGCAATTGCCTTCTGCAGAGGAAAGAGAAAGCTGGATCATTAGTTGCTTCGGAGGGCGGGGATGGAAGGATTTAGAGACTGCAGAACTGGGGGCAAAGACCACAGTCAGCAGGCAGAGGGTCTGAGGGATCCAGTCCCTACTCTTTTGTTCCCCCCAGTACTAACCTCAAGCTCCGGGAAAGTTTGGAATATCTTTTTGACAACTGCAACAAGAAGACATGGGGACAGGTTAGTTCATCCCTTAGCAGCTTCCAAGAACCTTCTCCTTGATTTCCCTGCTTCTACACTCCTTCTACAGAGGTGGCAAACCCCAGCCTTGGGGGCCAATCTTGGCCATGTGGCCCTCTAGCTGACAACTGTCCCCAGCC